>DWPA01000043.1:0-40035 GCA_018251375.1 Calpodes ethlius
TGATGTCATTTAGTTAACTACAATGCATCTTAAACGAGTATATCCACAATATTGATGTATCGTTTGTTAACTCTTTATGTCACGTGAAGAAATCTTTTAAGTCTGTAATAATTTTCTAGTGTTTATTATTTGTCCATTCGCCTACCAGTTTTTGTTAAACTAAGCGGTCAATACCAACAGGTTACAATAACGCAACTGTTTAAAACCGGTACGGGGAACTCTTCACAGAAGGGTACTTCCCAGAAAGTCCTTTTGTGTTAGCTCAACTGGTTTGGGAGTAAACACGCGATGTAGGTACGGATGTCCTGAGTGGTTTACTCATTATATCATCCCGCTTCAGACGGCGGGAAGGAAGCTGCACGAGACGGGATCATGCTCTATCTAACCAGGAAGTCGTAGCACCTACTCACATACGTAAGAAAATAAGTAGGGATCAAAGTCGAGTGGATAGTTGATATTTAGCTCAGAAAATGTTTACACACGTGAGGTGGTCTTGAGTCAACTGCAAAACAGATAAAAGACGTCACCGTCAGCACACGACCGGTGTTCGCATATGCTCGCACTTCATTTGTTCAAGCTATCTTAATTGCAATGTTTGTTTTATCAGCGCCAGAATACCAGTACATGTGATAAGGAATACATTATGATTTTCCTCCGTGACATTAAGAAAAGAAAAAACGTACATTTAGTAACAAAATATGTTCTATAAAGCATAATTTCTGGGTTTTTGTACGTTCAATAATTGTTTCAAGTGATATAATTTACTCAATTTTAAGGTGATAAAATATTATCGCTTGTTATCTATTTCGTATATTATTATCAGCTGTAATTTTTTGTTGTGTAGAAAAACTATTCAAATTGCACGAATTTATCGCAAAATTCCTTGAACTTTAAAGTATCATTCATTACGTTAATATGTTTCTTGTAGCAAGATTTGGGTTTCGCTTACAATAATTTATGATATTAATTCAGCATATATTATCTTCACTCCGGTACCAATTGCATCTATTAATAGAAATGCAAAATTAAAGCTTCAACATTATGCATTAATCCGTCTCGCTTGATTACTTACTCGCGATTTACCATGACAATAGATACAGAGGTTAGAGGTCGCATGTTTGCCATCAGAATGAAGAACTCTACACGGCCGTGTAATGTGTCCCGTATAGGTCGTCCGGTCTCGGTGAACAATGCCCAACCCATGTGGATTACAGCTTGTTTACGACCGACGTCTGCGGTATTCATTCCCGTGTCATACAACCATAATTTGCTATGCAATATCCACAATGAATGCCTTATAGCGCGTTCCGGTTCGCTAGGATTCCGTTCGGACTACCACGGCGCCCATATTGTATAGAAATCGAATGTTTATGCTAATGATGACATGATAACGTTCATTCGTTGCCAGAATTCGTTACTACTATAAATTCGTCTATGCTAGCATTTGATATCCGATTTCATCTATTCTTTGCGGAACCGCTTATCTGCCGGTCGGTTCGAAGGCTTGTGTAAGATATTCGTAAGCCCTAATGGCTCCTTGACCGAATTTTATAAACTGAAGCACATGACGCGGTTTGTGTTCACCTTTGGATGGTATCGAGTATCCCATGGAGTTCGCTTTGCTGAGGCCATGTGTGCGACAGATGCTCCGCGTCTCAGTCGTTGCTCGACTTTGTTGAGCCTTTTACTTTCGCAAAAGTTGTTCAGTTATACTCATTTGCTTTGGCCTTTCATGATATTGTATTGCTCAGAGCTGCGTTATATTGAAGCCTCATTATACATTATACGTATAAATAATATATACCGTGTCTGCAATTACGTACATGCTTGGATCGGTTACGTACTTTGATCAGTTAGTATAAATAAAAAAAAAATATTCACATTCCAGAATAACATTTACTCGAATGTGTTTTCCGCATATTTAATATATTCGAATACGTCTTAAGGACACGTGTTATCCTCATGTTTTTCTTATTAGATCATCATTATCCTACTTGCGTTTTATTTCTATTTGAAGATTTATTCGCAATTATTGTAATCTGTGCGTAGAATATACAACTATAATTTATTTAAATTCTCAAACGAGTTTCGTGGTTTGAACATCAATGAATTGATTATAAACGGTTATCTTTTACGATTGATTTATGTATTTTATCTTTATAGAACTGAAAGCTGGCTGTTACGTTTATTTTACATATATTAAACATGACCGAGTGTTCTGAGAATTTTTTGTCCGGTACCTTCCAGACACATTTGAAATATGTCATATCCATTTACATTATCTTTATTCTTTGTGTAATAATAGTGTCATGTAATAGATTTTTTATCCACATTGCTTCAATAATCAAGCTGTCATTAATAGGAAATGAATATACAGGTACATTTGTGGTTCAATCAAAGGATAGATTCATTCCATCGGGCTATGACATGTTAGCAATAAAACGAAAATGTGATTGAATAGGGACTTCTGTTGCATAAAATGTGTTAACTACTTTCTAATTAGAGTGCTGCATACAAGTGAAGATAAAATACGTGGCGTTTTGACGTTTTCTACTAAAACTAGGCGCTACGTGAGTTGGGAGGTTAATATTTTACGATGTGATGATACTACCAAGCTGGAACGATGTCTTACGCGTCTTACGTTACTAGATTTATCTCAATAGACAATGTTTTTACTTTAGAGTGTATTGGACACGAATTAACCTTAAATAATTGATTAGTACGTTTAGTTTAAAAAAAAAACGTAAGCTGTATATATTCGTTTTGTGATTTCTTTGAAATTATTTGAATGTGAATGTGATCTATCTAGATAGATAGATGGCTGTTAGATAACAGCCTTTAAAGGTCCACTGCTGGACATAGGCCTCCCCTAATTTGCGCCACTCAGACCGGTCCTGAGCCTTCACACACAAGTCAGTGTTGACTGCAAAAGTTATATTTTAATCTATACAACTATAACAAGTTTCCTCCGCCAATCCGTGCTGGAGCAAGCACTAAGCCTCCTTAAATATGCAGAGTGCCTTGTACCCTGTAGTCATTAAATCTTGTAGCTAGTAGAAGTTGTAGTTTAAAGTTCCTAGTAGGTAACACTTAAGAAACTACAATTATCAATAATTGCAAACTTATTTTTTTAACACAATAATATGCAACACTAGCAAATATTGTATGTTCCTAAGAAGCGTGACGACTTTATTAAAAGTTACGAAGGTTTCGTATTAGCGAGTTGTCGAATATCGCAAATACATGATATGACCGTGACCAGTATTCACCTAGTTATCATCTATAACTTCTTAAATTACATTATATTTTATTACGTAGAGATCATCGTGAAACTCGATAATCTATAAACTAAACCTTTAAACCCGCGATTCACGAACCCGCGACGAAAAAACAGTGTTATTAGTTTTACATGTCCGTCTATCACTGTGTGAAGAATTAATAAATTATTAATAATTGCAAACAATCGCTAGTAGTATTTAAAATATAAATTAATAAATTATAAGATACAATTGTTATAATAGATACATGGCCTTCGGTACGGTGACGATCATCTTAAAGATATCATTAGATTATTTTAATGAATTTATAAAAAGTAAAGAAAGGATGTTTTTTTTTTAATTTTTACTATTTTTTTATATCGGTGGTTACTTTAGATGTGTAATTTAATTTTAATGTTCCTGTATTTTTACTAAAGATAGATATGGCGACCTATCCAGAAATAATTATTCAGCAGTTTATCACTGTAAAAAATAAACTGCTGGATCACCTAGCACAATTTGATATTTTTGTAACTAAATAAGAGGATATGGAACTTAGCAAATTTGCGGGTGCAGCATAAATTTCGGCGAACAATACAGACCGAAAATACAATATCATGATACGTATTCAGCCTGTGTGCTATAGCGGGACTTGATATAAAACCTAATAGAGTATTCGAAGAACCAAAACACATGTGTCAAATAAACAAATATGCAACACTATTGTTTAAGAGTCGATAAAGAAGGTCAAAATAATTCTTTCTCGGAAGACAAGTTCCATGGCCGGCCGACTACCAATCGAGAATCTATATCATTTGACACTGGTCTTGGCGTATAGTTAACAATGCCTGGTATTAGATACCTACTTCAATATACAATCCGCGAGTTTTAGGGTCACCATCTATTTAAGATACAATTTGGTGCCTTATTCGTGAGACTGGTGTGATGCTTGATATGAAAGAGTTTAATATTATTAATGATTGGCAAATGTCAATACAATACAAATCCTCTTTATTACAGAAGACTTAAATCACAAATTATTGTAGTCTTATTTCGGATTTAATCGTTTATTCATAGGTTAATAACGCTTAAAATCACGACTGGCGCATAATATGTAACTTTTTAAGGAAGCCTTTTTAGGATACCTTAGTAAGAATGCCATGTAGTTATATATGGGAAAATATATTTTCCTTATAGTAACTGGTTACGCACCACTTTCTTTTTATGAAAAAAAAACTTGTGAGTGTATCGGCGATCGGAAATTCATATAAAAATATTTTTTATGCTTCATTATAGGCCAACGTGGTTATTATCTAAATAACCGTCTAGGCATTATAAATCTATGGTTTATCATAATATCGAATTTATCTTAGAAAATCCGTTTTGGGTTCTTGAGAACGCACAAAAACATAATAAAACTGTTTAGTCTTGAGTAGTTTTTCGGTTAGTTGACTCGTGACGTCGCCGCGGCTAAATAGTTTCCGCAATGTTTATTTACAGTCGCCCCGAAAGCAAGGTCCATTGAAAAATTACGAAATGACCGTGAAATGAAAATATTACAGAACTCGTTGTTTCTACGGTCTCTTCAAAGGCTAACGCACAGGTCGTTGATACGGGCACCGGGCCATATTCGAGCATAGGAGGGAAGAATACGGCTATATAAACATTGCTTCCATCTCGCTCCAACACGAACTCCAGTGCATCTCAAAGTGAATTGATACAGGATAATCTAATATGTAGCTGGATTGAAGAAAATATCCAAAAACCATTCATATTTGATATTGTCACTAGTATCATAGATGCCGGTAATGGCAGATTACAATACTATTCGTATTACACTACACTTTAATAATTAATATCATCTATTACTAGACATACCACAGCAAAAAGTACATTTTTATTTAACATTCAAAATATCCTCAATATAAATTGAATAAATAAAATAACTGACGTTGAGTAATAGGTACTGTTGGTGAAAGTTTAAAGTTAAATAGAATTAATATCTGTTTAACAAGGTATCAGACTAAGTTTATTGTTTTAATTGAGAAAACTAATAAACTCGATTATTAGTTACATAATCATATTAATAACACTTTGAGAACAACAAGAGAAGGACCGATGAAGGTCTGGCCCGGATCTCCCCTCTGTCTTGGTACGGTTATTAGGGCCCACACATAATTTATGATTTAACCCGTATAACGACTTGACGTATTGAATACTACACACTATACGAGGACAGTAGACACTTCTGGATTTAACATTTCAAATGATACCGGTATTTTAAAAATCCATAATGTGTATTCTATGCATACAAATAGCTTTAAAACATGATAATTTATTGAAATGAACTATTAGCTTAGCAGTGTTATTGGTAAATGAAATTCAAATACTGGGTTATTAGCGAAAGACTTATTTGCCAATATCTTTCTAGATTTTTTCGGTCCATTCATTACCGAGTTATTCTTTTTAGCTCTTAGATTTTAGCTCCTTAATTACATCCCGATAGGATGAAGTTAAGTTACAAGTAACGTTTCACATTACTTATCTACTTATTAGTGCGGGTTTTTTTCGTGGTCGAGATTTAGTCTTTAAATTTCATGTCGAAACAGTCCCAATATATTTGTGAATGAGATTACTAACAGATTTCTATGGACCAGTAGGTTTTAAAGCTCAAATGGATTGCACATTAATTTGCTTCTACGCATATAAAATGGTTTGATATCACCATCTATCTATCAGAATCTAGATAAGTTTTTAGTTTACGTGATTAAAAGTACCTTTTTGCGTTGTAACTGATTTTTATTACAAATAAAATTATGCATTACGAACGATGCATACTCAAACGGCTTCTGTCATTGTCTGTCTGTATTCTTAATGAATAATGCAGTAAATGATATCTACTTCTTAGCATGACATCGAAGTAA
Source organism: Calpodes ethlius (assembly GCA_018251375.1). Taxonomy (NCBI): domain Eukaryota; kingdom Metazoa; phylum Arthropoda; class Insecta; order Lepidoptera; family Hesperiidae; genus Calpodes; species Calpodes ethlius. The sequence continues at coordinate 6,182 of DWPA01000043.1, forward strand.
CCGCTTATAAATAAATTTATTTTTAGATCTGAATACAAAAACTGAATAAAAAATACTTTATTAGAACTGTATTACGTTACAATATCAAACTGTAGTGGAATATAACTATTTATACTTACTAAAACGTATTTTATAGGCATTTTTAACTTAGATTTACCAGAATAAAGAGGGGTTTAATAAAAGGAAATTCCGTAAAATGGCTACATTATATTTTAATTAGTATTACATAATTAACTTTACCCACATGTAATCCGATTCTAAAAGGACTTATTGGCAGGATGATATTTATAATCCAGCACTTAATCTGTATGTATACTAAGTTTAATTCAAATCCGTCCAAATTATTCGAGAATAACGTACAAGCGGAGAAAAACTTATGATCAAGCTAAGTTTCATTTTCATCCATACAAGGACTAGCGAATTATATAAAAAAACAAACATCGATACATTCAAACGTCTTTAAAAACTTTCACATCTATCATATTATTAGAAATATCTTTTCGAATCGGCACTCTTTGTTTTAAACTTTTTTAAAAGCTTTTAATAAACTCGCAATGCTTGTTACTTTGTTTGTTTGAGTCAAATTTTATGAACTGAATTACAAATTATTCCTATTATTCTTTGAAGTTGATATTCGACATAATGCTTTAGTTCCAACGACTTATGCATCTTTATAACAAGTATGTTTATTACCTTAGTAGGAATGGCATCACACGAGAAAACTCCTTAATGTAATTAAACACAGTTTTTATATTTTTCTGTAGTATAAAAGCGTTGTTTTTCGTCTTTTAATTACTAACTCATTTATAAATTCTATAACAGAATCCAATACTATTTTTAGAGTAAGGCTATTAGCGTTGCCATCTAGAACACGAAATCGCAATGTACGCGATCAGTTGTACCGTATTTGTGTTTAGCACCTCAGCTTCTAAATTGTATGTAAATAAGAGAGAGAAAAGATCGCTCTCTAACGATAACACCGTCTTTTGTTCTGTGTTTTTGTTGTAACTGAGCTCATGCAATTTTTATTTCTGTGTACAATCAAGAAAGTTTTATCTAAATAAAAATACGTGAAAGATAAAGATATATCTAATAAAACGCACTTCGATTTGATTTCATTTAATTATTTTAACCAAGGTTTAATTGGGTGTACATTGTGTCATCTACATAAGTGGTGAATTTTTTGGGTTATTCAACGGGTTATCTTTATATGGATATGCTTATTTTATTATTAATATGAGGATGTACGTATGTGTAATAGTAGGTATATCGAAATAAAAAAGATCGACTTCTTAAACTTACTAAAATTAGTTTACAGTCGTTCCTGGATCAACCAAACTTAAAAAATCTATTTTTTGCAATAAAATTACTTTTTCGTTGTTATGATAATATTTAACTACAAAATAATTAATGCATTTTTTGATAAAAAATGTTTTCATCGTAACAGATCATAAATCGCATTAAAACCAATCTATGGTCATTAATAACAATATATAGGCACTAAGAATTAAATACTAAAACACCAGAAGTGTCTATGTTTTGTAAAAAAATTAGATTGTCTGCAAGACAAATTAAAACTAAAATTCATAGGGCAAGTTTCGAACTTTCTTATGTCAGTATCATTTTGGGAGCTATTGACATACGTTTATCATTAAAAGTGCCGGATGTGTGGTCTCTGCTCGGGCTAACACGTTTCTCAAAGCAATAATAGCGACAGTGATTCGGAGATAAAAAATAATTACAACCACTTACACGACCGGTGATCGAGAGTGCATGCGGAATAGAAAGTAGATAATCACATATTGTTATGACTTGGATAGTGCAAAATAAACTTGGGTTAGATATTCTTTAGATTATAATGCACTGTCCTTTAATAGAACGTTGAGTATTGACCATATCCGTTAGATAATAATAAGTTAATGATTATTATTAGTTCAGTGACTAATGGTTACGTTTTTAAAACCAATAGTACAAAATTTGATATGGACCAGACAAATTATATGGTTAACCAGAATACCTTAATAATAGGAACGGAAAAAGTTTCCAATACTTGTAATATAAGGAAAAATAATAGTTAATTTAATCGTTAACTATTTATTTTTTAATAAGTAGAACAACAGGCCGCTCTAGTATGTTGTACAATGATTTGATTGATCTAATTGCCGTTTGAATTTGTTCATTAACTAAACGTCACAATTACGTTCACAATAACTTATCTAATAAATACACACATACTTATGTATAAGTAATACACACACTTAAAAATACGGCACACTTCACGACTAAATTATGCGGATGATTGATTTTAATCTTTTTCCATGGTGATTCTTCTTCTTAGTACTTTATACCTTTATAAATTATGTCATCTTAACACAATTACCTGACAATAACGAATATATAACGTTCTCTCATTTAAATAGGTAATTTATACTCCAACGTACCAAAGAGACAAATAACTGAATATGTCGATTTATAGTAATCAAAATGTATTCGAAAATACACTTACGTCTATGTTTTTATAATACCCATTAATCTAAAAGAGTCTACAACAGCAATCTGGTTCGTCGAGTGTTCGGTTTAAAATCTCAGTGCTACAACTGAGAGCTATCCGAAGATAACGGTGTACTGAGACGAAAATAATTTTCATAAGGAGAGTTTTTATAATGCATCTTCATCTGTACTCTTTAAAAAGTATTTAAAAGCACCCACACTTAATGGTTCTAAATTCGTGCCTGTATGTAGCTTAAAGATCTATATATAAAAAACCCGGTTCATTATGTTAGTCAGCAGCAAAGTATGAAACTAGGCAACAGATTTTAATGAAATTTTGCCCCCTATATATAATTTGGTCCAACGTACAAGTTAGGATAGTTTTTGACCCAGTGGATTGTGCTACTTTCGAGATTCATTAATAGATTACTCTTGAAAGAATGGAACATACTTGGCACATAGAAATGCATTCACATGAAACCAAATGCTCCCTTCAATCAATATGATGAGAATTTAATAGGTGTATATAAATGTAAAGTATGGTGTTCCCGATGTTGAACATTAATGGAATAAGCCATATTATTACAAATATTGAAATGATCCAGAACTTTTATATGTAATATTTAACTGTAATATAAATTATTCTAAGTACCAAGTACCGACTACAAGAAAATTATTAATGATTACTTAATTTTAAAGTGTACAGTGGAAACAATGTTTAAATATGAAAGTGTTCTATCAGACGGACATTATGTGTTATTCGAGTTTATTCAAAAGTGGTATAATTTAACTGAACGTGTCTAACAGTGTAATAGATATGGCGGTTACTACGTCGCCAATTTATAATGGCTCGCCTATCCACGACGGATTTGCAACGATCCGTGCTCCTAGGAGTCGAATTAAGATAAGAAATTTAGTCGAACCAAATCATATTTCAAATCTACCTCAGAGGCATTCTGAATACTTCACGCTACAAAGACCTGCCAACAGTAATTTTCTAGACAGTAGTTGTGGAGTGCAATACATAGATAGTAATGAACCAAGAAATATTTCGCCGAGCAAACCGTCACGACTTAGCTTCACCGAGCCCATCTATGCCAAAGTAACACCACCGCAATCAAACAGTAATTCTCCGGTAAAGTACCTTAATGGTAGGAATGAAGTTCATTATGATTCTATAGACACGAAGCCGCGGAGACGTTTGAGAAGCTTGGAATTATCGAGAGACACGGATCTAAGGTTAGACGAAAAAAATAGTATCACAAGCTTAAATAACGGCGACCGCCAATCGTATGAGCTGCACGTAGCTAACCAGGACGCCTTAGAGCAACATTCCGTGCGCACGGACACTACGGGATCTTCCGTCGACTACAGAAAGAGCCACAGCGATAGGGACAACTGCTCGGAATCCTCGGCATACCTTACCGATAACGATAGGCCCATATCGAGTTACAGTGACAATTCCACAATACCATCTACCGACACGGAAGACGTGTTGAAAGATCTACCGAACAAGTCCAGGTTTCATAAGTCGCCACAGAAATATGCTACCTTAAACATGCGACGTCCTAAATTCATTGACATTAAGCCGCCTACCTTCAAGGAAAATCCATTTTATGGAAGTCTACATAGAAATAAAATGGGCTACCATTCTGAACCTAATACGCCTCTGTCTGATCGACCAGATTTAAACGATGGACCTAACGTGTTTAATGAAGTTCAGCAAATACCGAGAATGCCCTTGCAGTATAGTAGGAACAACTTTAAAAGACCCAGTGAGATTAATGGATTTTCTAAGCGACTTAGCTACAGACATTCGTTTAGCGCAGATTACAGACCTCAACCTCTCATGAAGAGACCACATAAATGTTGTGAATGTATAACTGGAATCCCTGCAGATGATGCAGAGGTTACGGAATCGTCGAGAACATTAGGAACTCTTTATGAATCGCAAGACCCAAAGGTTGGATGTCAAACAATATTACGCGCGAAACCGCCAATACCATGGTGGGAGTTAGCCATCAAGAAATCACGCTATAAAAGCTGTCCAATTCTCGAGGAGGTATGTATTTTTTTATTTTCTCAATTCACCTGACACAATATTTATTATGTTAAAAACATCCTTGTTGTTTTCAATCAAACTATTGTAAATACTTCAATATTCTTCACGCCACCAAAGAGGCTTTCGTGGGTCTACACTTAGTACATAATAATTAATTTTTCAATAATGTATTCAATTATATCGTTGATCGCTAAAGATCTGTGATAGGTTAGACATACGCAGAGAAGTTTAATAGGCACTTAAACGACTTCCGTTACAGAAAAAAAAACTATAATCGATTTTGTCGAAGCAAGTGCCTATAACAAGTATCAGGTGCATGTATCCGTTAGGCATTACCACTCGGGAAATAGTTTTTTTAACTAAGTACCTTGTAACAAAGAACATATTTGATAATAACAACTAAAATGTTTTATACTTGTATTTTTTTATGAACCTGCTTGCTTTGTCTTCCGGCTTAATACAGGTGACGGGTACCCTTCGGTTGAATGTAGTACAATTAACGGTAATTTTAGGGGGAGTAATAGCTTTAAAAGTAATTACTTGGTGTTCCCCGATCGGGGTGCGTTTCAATATTTTATACCGAGTGTTGTAGGTGGATGAACCCAAAAACGTGGTTATTTAATTATAGTTTGACATACGCTTTACACGTAACGTAAGTCGTACCCTTACATTTTTTTGTATAGGTATTTAAAAGTGTCCAGAATTTAATGGACTATGGTTATTTTTTTAAGTTTTTCTTAACCTGTAATGTTTGTTAGTGTTTGTTTGGGTCATATTTTGCAAGTTAAATTAGAACTGTTTCTTTTATCCTAAGAAGTTGAAATTTGACACATTGTTTTAGTTCCGATAACAATGCATCTTTATGATATGTATGACCTGATACTTCACTAAGGAATGGCTCCAGACGATCGAACTCCTCAATGGTAATTTATGTTCTTAAGTTATTTTTACTTACCTAATTTTTTTTTTAACTTTCATAACTTTGGATCTAGATCTAGCTATTAGATCTATGGTGAACATAAATACTTTCATTTATCAAGTTCAACAATCTAGAGTAAATTAGATAAGTATACATACAATCGATTCTTTGTTTGTATTTCTTTGTAAGGCCTCACAGTATCAATCGTGAATACGGAGATAAGTATACTGATTTAGGCTGTGCGTTGTCTTTCTGTAACAGATAGCGATTTATTAAGTATGATATATATATATTTAAAATTTAAAAGTACCTTATTTTTAGTCCGGTCATAATACATCACACATTTTTTATCATCGAAGTGACGTGGCCTCAAAATAAAAAATGCGGCGTAACCCGCGTGATTCGACCCGGCTTCGTCTTGGAAAAAATTATACCTGGCTACCAAAAAAAGAAAGGTTTCTTATTATTATTATGTCCACCGGCTAGATGTTAACTTAATTTTGTATAGAAGTCCGATTCAGTGATCTCAGTGATTTAGAGGCTGTTAAGAAATGATAATTCCCACGCTTATAAAAGCTTGCGACGACAGGTGTCTATGTCATTATGCAACCTGATAAAATTTAATGTTCAATCGTAAAAGGCGGTTACTACAGTGCTTCCTTAATAGTGTTATAGTTTTGACATATGTACATTACGTTCGTCCATTGTCTAAGAAAAAATATCAGTCATAAATATTATGAAATGTTTTAATAAGATCGAAAGAACTGTTTTAAATTAAAGAAAATGTTACCATACGTAGAAAGGATGTATCACTTATTAGTCCAAGTCAATAACCGCCGTATACACAAAGTATACTATGAGGTCTCACAGTGACATTTAAGAAAGGTTTAATTGCTTGTATTCCTATCATTGTCTTTGGCATTATTCAGGACATTAATGTAAAGTTAATGAAAAAACAAAGAGTCGATCCTTTTTTTCTAATACACTGTGTTACTTCATAGTACTGTTTGTGAATAGAGGGTTAAATTAGTTGTAGTGTTCGAGTGCCATATCAAGTCTCGAGTAAGTTAGTGGTTCGATCCATCCTGAGTTCAAGTCACAGATGTTATTGTTCCTTGTAGTTAATGCAATCTGGTGAATAACTGGGTTTTAACCCGAGGGTTCTGTACCGTCTAGTTTAATCCCGACAAATACTCATGCATTATGGTAGATGATGATAGGACTTTTTTATTCACTCGGGTAGAATCAACCTTAAAATGTTTTTTACTATTTTTGGTTACCAGATCGTAGAGATAATACGATATCCCTCCTACTTTATTGACCGGCAATGCATTAGTGATACGTTTGGTGTTGCGATGTATTTGGTGGTCATTACATGCCTATTTCGTTTGTTTCTCAACATTTTATACAAAAAAAAGTTTGAATTCGTGAAATACCGTATAGAATAGATATTACGTTGGATGAACTCCAGTGAAAGTCTGTACGTAGCAACTGGAGGTATAATAAAAGGATCGACGCATTGACCTAGGTCTTACGCCAGTTGTCGTTAAATATTGTCCGCTGCGGTGGTGAGCCCACGGAGCACGGCACACTTTCCACAGACCCGCATCCGTCTGCAGTATTTTCTCGTAGGGCTAGTTTGTGAGAGTATTATTTTACTAGCTCTTATTACGTTCAGAAATGTCTTACTTAACTTTGTTAGCAATGTTTAACGTGTGGGACTTTGAAATACATGTTACTTATAAGATTTATTTATTGAAACATTGTAGATGAATACATAAAGCTAAAACTTTGTACTCCTTTTTAAGATATTAACGCAAACAAGCATCAAATTTGGCACAGTTTTTGTTGGAGAAAGTGTGCGGAAAGTTAATAATTTTTAAATAAAACGAATTAGAAATATTTGAAATAAAAATAGATATTACGCACACCACCATTTATTTGACATACACACGTGCATAATATACACACGCATGCTCTTTTGTTTATGATTAGAATGAAACTCAGAAAAGATTAAAATACTAAATATCGTCAAGGTGACGTAGTCCTTTGATATTATAAATTAAGGTCGAATTTTGAACGCAAAAGTGAGTCTCTAGTTTTATTAAAGTAATATAGGGGTTTTTAATTAAAATATTAGCTGTGCTTTTCATGCTTTAATTTTAGAACCTACCAGCTTTATAGTACCTACTGTAGTCATTTTATTTAAAGTTATTAGTAACATGCAATTTTACAGTAGCATATTATAGCATAGTAGTATATTAAAGTTAACTGATGTTAAAAATGTCAAGATAAATCAACTTGCCTTATCTTTAAAATAAAACTAATTGACAACATTTGTGTTAATAATGGCTAAACTTTTATTTTCCCTGAGCAGCTTACTACAATAGTAAAATTGGGACAACATTTCTTTTGTTTTACTTCAATGGATTCACAAATAAAATCTCTAAATGTATAGTTTGTTAAGCCATTTTTTACAATAAATATTATGACAGATTTCCCGAAACAATAAGTTACTACTTTTAAATTATTTTATCATTTAGTGTTTATGTTTCGTCAACAAAACTTTACTTTCACAATACATCGATGTCAATATATTGATGTGGCAACCTCAGCTTGAATATCAGATTCTACATATATCTATGTGCAAATCTTATATATATATTATTCTATGTATACTAATATCAACCGATAGAAACAAACTGAGTGCGATGTCAGATTCACTTTAAACTACGTGGACAATTTATTTTTGTCTATGAATAGCAGTGTTGTTCCTATGAAAAGCGAGTTCTGTTTTCTATGATATGCTTTAATTTATAATTAAATTTGTTTGCGATCTCTATATTTAAATAATAAAATTCAAAGGGCATTCATAATTTTATTGTTCTTAAATCATTACACGAACTCATTGTGTAATTATTCACTGAATCATTTAATTAACTACTTCACCAATTAAAGAAAGAATCGATCGAACGATATAGATACAAATTACAGTGATCTAAAAGAAAAAAATATTTCGTTGAAATAACTGCAAGAGCCCTAACTAAGCATGTTTGAATTGTAGGTAATAATATAGATAAGACACAATCAGTAAGGAAAGCCGCACTTGAACAAATAATATATATTGTTGAGGACAATGAGAATGTGTCGTGTCCCGAATGTTATGTGGGTTGAGTTCAACGGTAGCGTTTGGTAATAAATTTAAGAAGTAAATAGAAATTATGGAGTACTTGTTTATTAATAGCTAACTGTATATTAATTGTTAATGGGAAAGCAAAGAAAATTATAGTATAATATTGGCATAAAAACACAGAGCTTCATAACTGAATTTCATCTCATCAACATAGAATTGCAACCCAGTATTAGAAAAGGCTGAAGGGCTCCCAAATGGACTATATTTTCGGATGGAATGGTGTTTCAATCAACTTGTAGGTATATCATATGCTTGGTGAAAGTGTCAGGCGTCTCAACTTAAAACTTTTGTCAAATTTTAATTCGCGAGTAAGAAAATTAACATTGAATGGGTGTTGGTAATTATTTAAAAACATATTCAAAGCAACGTCGAAAGTGTAAATCTAACTTCATTGTGTTTTGAGGTTTAGGTAGTAATGTTATAAATGAAATAAGTATTGTACTTTATGTCTCAAGTAGACGGATTTTACAATACAATATAGTGATTGTGTGGGGTTTTATGGAGGACATGTGAAGTTTTATTAAAGTTAGCCCTATATAAAAACCCAAATAGGTACGTCGGAGGTGGACTATTTCATCCCACAAAAGATTACAATACTTACATAGTAGGTTTGTGCGAGTGTAACCTCCTACGCACTCGATGACATCAACAAGCTTTTTAAAAAACGAAATCGACGTCTTTTAAACAAATTAACAGCTTGCTCGGGCTTCACACAAATGCAATTATTAAAAAACTTAAATCAAATGAATATGTCGAAGAATAACTCCTTTATACAAATTCATTCGCAATTATTACTTATCTATAATGTTAGTATAGATAAGAAATTACACTAATCTTGAGCATCTATTTAATGAAGTTAGTTAAGTTTTATTTATTGAATATTAATCATCACTCGTCCTCCTATAGTTTGTTAATAAATCAAGCATAAATTTTTTACAATCTAAAAAATAATATTCTCACGCAATATCTGTGTTAAGTATATTTTTGCGAATATCCAAAAGGTCAAGATTAATAAACATGTTTAGAAAGTTTTTTAATGATTTCTTAATAATGACTTCCTATGATGAAATTATTCCAACGGCATCTAAAAGTACGCTACGAGTTGCGTGACGTCCATAAAAGTAAATGTTAGAGGGCAATGCACTTCAAATGTACTCCTAAGTAATCTATCAGACAATTGCGTTCTGCATTTACTTCGTTATGTATTCTTGATGACTACCAAATGTAATCCGCTTGAGAGCTTAGCAAACTCATCTTCGATTTTGTCGAACTTAATTTATGTAGAATCATTTACTCCACGCAAGATACCGGTAAATAGGTAACTACTATGTTTTATTTGGATGGCTTTTATAACTAGGAATTACGTAAGAACTTGTCGTTGGCTAGAAATCATTTATTTACAGGCTAATTAAGAAAACAAAACACAGAAAGACATTCATTCTCTCTTAATTTAATCAATACACCGACACGACACTGGCACGCAAATAAAAGCACGTCGTAGTATCGTGTTTAAATACAGAATTCTTTATTACCAAGGGTAAATTAAATACATTTATAAAATCCGTTAACCATTTACCATTAAAATGCTTGATGGTGGTCCATATGCCCTGCAACTGCCTATTTGATAGCCTCTGAATTCTTTAAGAACGGCTGTTTCTACAGCTGTGGATTAAAATAATTATAGCAAAATTAGCTTCCACCTGTCGTAACTACTCGCATCTAAAGGCTCCATACATTTCTCACATTGTAAAGTTGAATGAAGATAAACCGAGGCTTTTTAATTATTTCATTTCTTTAGAGTTATTGCACAGCCAGTATTAAGTGAAAATAATAAGGCAATTTTGTTTCTGTCAGCTGCATGCATACGCCAAATAACAAAAGCAACGTACGTTGGTTGAAGAACAAATAAGAATTTATTATAAGAAAGAGGAGAACAAAGTTTTATTCAAAAAAGCTATTCAATTCCTCCTATACATAAAATTAACTCAACATTATTTTTGTCATAAAGCAACCTGTTGCATATGAGTACCTAATGAAGCAGGTTGCAGTTAATTTGCCGTATAATGTGATAAAAACAGAACGTAACTATTCACATATAGAAAAACGGCTTAGAAATAAAAATAGAAAACTAGTACTTTCCAACGGGACCCAGTTAGAACCAGAAGTACAGGTGTATCTGATCAGTTTTTACTTGGGCACGTGTAAAAGGTGGCGGTCGCGGTATCTATCAATGGTTAAAACACGGTAATTGGTTAAGCGGCATGCGCGTGCGCAGGTGAATTACTCTATAAAGAAAATAGCCCGTCCTTTAAATGACTTGTGAGGCATTAAAAGAACAATAATTGACGCTTAATTTTGTTTTAACTGTTGAAATTGGTTTATGGATACTTTAAGTATCGTACGTTTTTATTTTACAATCTATTTAATAGCTTTTATTTTACTTTCAATATTCTTTAGTTTGTTAGTATGTTTTATTGGGTTAAATTAGAGCTGTTTCCTCCTTATCCTATGAATTCGAGATTTGTCACATTGAATCTGTTCCAATGACGATCCTTACGACAAATATGACCTGACACTACACTCGGAGTCGGCTTCAGACAAGGGAACTCTTTAATAGTTTACAGCAGTCTTGCTAATTTTTTTATAGTGTAAAAGCATGTTTTAGTTTTTAACCTATTGTTCATTGTAATTGGCATTAGTTTTAACTAATTAATTAATAACATCTTGTTTCATTTAAACAATGATAGTAATTATGTTATAATTGTACACCTATTTCAGTTTATCTGTAGTTTATTCGTTCTCGTGAAAAGAGTACATACATATCCAAGGCGATATTTAGAAGTGGCAACTCTTAATCATTCATATCCTAGCGGGCTAATTTGCTATTCCATATCATGCAAGATTGTTATTTCCACGTCATGCTAGGTAAATTATGAAGTAGTAGGAGCGAATAATTATGTAGAAATTAGTAATTTACTTCACTGATAACCCATTAAAAGTGATGCGATTATTGCGATTGTATAACTACATAATTTAAATTGACCTGCGCATCTACAAATTTCGAAACGTTTCATGAAGTTTAAAATATTTGTAAACTTCATGTTTTTAACCCATTTTGATGTTTACGAAGTAGCTTCTATAAGTGGTATGAGTAACAATATAATTATTAATATTTTGATAGGAAAAAATTGACAAATAATTGTTAAAATTTCTATAACAGCTTTTGTTTTTTATCCAAGTCCGTACCCTGGTTATCAGATTTGATTATATTTTTTATATATTTTCATTAAATTATTAGATTAACCGACACCATTTTAAAGCGTAGCGTTTAAAGCATTTGTTTGAAATAGCCAGTTAGGCATTTAGTTCGGCGTTTTCAATTTGTAGCCCTACGTATTACGTTAATAAAATTTTGATAAGGATCGGGGCCGTTGCCCTTGTTTAATTTCGCTGAGTGTTCCTGTGACGTGCTCAAACAAAGGGGTCCGATGTCCAGCCCACGCCCGGGGTTCAGTATCAGTAAATTTCCATGAGTCACTTTCACTGGTCGCATGTTTATCCTTAACCTTACGACGGCAATTGCTTAATGTACCACATTATTCTATTAGCGTGTTAAGAAAACTAAAGAGCAGGGTTCAAATGTTTTTAAATCTGCTTTAATGTGTAATAGGAGTAAATTAATTTGACTGTCTGTTATACATACTACCTGACATATGCAAATCAAGTGTATTAACTTTTTGTTAGTATAGCCGCAACTAGTGCAAGTACAGGAACGTTTTTTTAAATCCAGAATATTCTACTAACTTTTTGTCTCTTAATATTGTCTGATGGAATAAAGGTGCGACGAATTGGAAGCAAATGTAATGTCTATTTAACCATGCATAAATCCATCTGTAAAAAACATTAGCGGAAGCTGCTTAGAAGCAACGTGCGTTTAGTTTTGACGTAAGTAATTTAGCTGTCAACGTGGATAGGAACGCGCGAGGGGCTCAGAAGTTCATTAAAAGGTAGTGGAGTTGACTGGTAATAAGCGCAGTTAATAAGTAAACGAACCATTTATAGACATGTAGATAAGTTAGCTAGCGAATGCGTCCGCACCATTACTTACAATTACTCGTATTTAAATAAAATATCTTTATTTTTACTTTTATCTGACAACTCAATTTTGTATTTGAGTTCATCGAAGTTTCGAGAATTTTCAGGAAGTTTAGAACATTATGATGAAATATAATACTCGCATATGTAAATACGTAGATGATAACGAATATGGTATAATAATGAGTCCAAATATTACAGTAGTAAGGACGACTGACGGATACGTATATTCGTAAAGAATACTCAATGGGGTTGTAAATGTTCGACATCAAAAGTGTGGATCAAGACTTACATGGAAGTGAATGTGTAATAAAAAAAAATCTGATGATTCGCAATTTATTAGCAGCCGCATTCACTTAACTTTGTTATTGGACGCATCTGCCTGTCGCACTGCGCAATCCACCAAGGGTTGAGTGAAACGAAATGTTATTATCAGTAATTTTATTAATTTCGTAAAATATCTTGAACTGTTTCCAAATATTATTATAGTGTTGCTTCAACATGTTTTAAACATAAAATATTGTAATAGTTATGTATTAAATTAAAACTACCAACTCTTAATAACAACTTGACCTATTAATTCAAATTAAATTCATAATAAAAATATAAATTATACGAATGGGAATATTATTTTGCTTCTTAAAGCTTGACTATCAGCAAAATGAATTGTTCATGTGTTATTTACTCAATACTAAGTCATAATAATCCAAGAACGATTCACTAAATTATTTTATATTCGTCTACAAAACCGACAATGGTGGTATTTATACATGTGTCACATGATTCTATTCATTATATTAATATAAAGTCACATGGCGAGCGTGACTAAATACTCGAAAATGATTACTGGTATTTCTGGACTTTCATAAGGTTAAACAAAACTCAAAAACCATTCATCTCTTAAATAAATGTTAGCCTCGACCGGGACTCGAAACGGGATTGTCATGGTATTTTAATCAATACTGGGATTAATAATATTAGCTTATTGGTCATAAACTTAGAAACCGGAAACTTTGAAATCAGAAACTTTGTATAGAAGTTTTGTATAGATGTAGCGAGTCATTATCCAAGGATTCTTTTAATTCACTCCTAAAAGGGTAAAAATATTATTTACAGTATCAAAATCGTGGACTGGAAAAATATAAAACAAAATTATTAATTACTGTACAAACTTAAGAATGTATTTAATGATGTTCTTCATTAACTTAGTAACCAAATCAGGTGGAATATCTGGTAAATTAGTAATTAATGTATATAAGATGCAAATAAGCACGATAGAAACCGTTAATTATCGTGAATCGAAACACAAAACACGAATCGTGCATACGATGTTACATTTTCCCACAGTATTGTATGAGAGTAATCTCTCGACCAAAAGGAATATTGAAACAAAATTTCTTAAATTAAAATGAGGCGCGCAGAGCGGAAACATATTTTTTACATGACAACATTATAACCCCGCAAGTTGAGAGCATTTTAATTTCAGATAAAAAGTAATTTTTGATCAAAGATATTAATTATTATTCTTTGATTTTATATAAATTTATAAATTTTAGCACTCGAATTAATTAGAGGACAGATAAATATTAATTAAGGAACGAATACTTGTTACTTGTTTATTGCGAATGTTGATATTTAGAATTACAGATGACAAAAGTTCATTTATAAGTGAATCTAAAGTACCTTTCATATAAGGTAATTCTTGATACATATTAAAGTCAGTATCCTACTCGGGTGGTCTTTCTCGTAATTCTATATGCATTTTTTCGAAGCAAGGTGTATTTAAAATGGATTCACTCTTGTTTCGGAGAAAACACATCTTAAGAAAACCTGCTTATAAGACAATGTCATGTTTTTGTCTTACATTGTAATTAGTCCTAGGTTTATCCAACACTTGAACTCACATTGCCCCATCAAAGAGGATGTTTGAACTCAGTATTGGGATGTATACAACATTTTTGTAAGTAGGCACTTAATAAGCGTAGATGTTTTCAAATAATCCGAATTTCAATTCGATGTTTGTTGACGCGGTTTTAGTGAAGAATTCAGACAATGTTTGTAAACAATCCATCAAGAACTCCCGGACTTTTTTTTGTTGATATAAACTCGACAACGACTTTAATCGCTAATGGATGAATAGAACAAGTGCACGATATATTATTTTAGTCTGTTTTTTAGTTTCATAACGTATTGATGCGGCCTGTGTATTATCGCAGTATAATCGGGGTTTTCGTAAGAGACAATAGAAGCGGGTTTATGTCTTCGTTATTGCTGACGTCCTTGATATAGTATTTTTGTTACAATTGTATGTAAAAACTTTAATTGTATTGTTTCAGCTAAACCATTCAAAAAGAAAGAAAGAAAGTTATTTTAAAATTTTGACATCAAAATTATTCATAATCGTCTATCTCGGAGAGAGATAGTTTTTAAATTTGATATTCTATAAACATTATTTTTGTAAAGTATGTATCTTCGTAAGTATATATCGCACCTACATTTTAGTAAATTTCAGACACAGTTTTTTCTGGCACACGAAGGTTTTCTTCATAGAAATTGTCGTAAAGATGTTGTATTTTTACTCAAAAAGTTAATGAATAATAATAAAATGTGCGTTTCCGTGCGAGATATAAAATAACTCGTATGGTTTTTCTAAACGTAGTTATATTTTTTTTTAATTCCTATGCAATTAAAGACCAACTCATTATGAAACGGAATGTTAGATTGATTGACATAATTTATTTAAGTAATCATTTTATTTTATGTTTATCATTTACTAACGAATCAATAGACACTCTCTCAAATAAATAAATTACTATAATTGTAATCATATAAACTCTAACCTTTTCAAACATGACGTACATGGACCCCATTAGACAGAACGCAATGTTACGAACAAGTGTGTAATTTTATTTTTCTTTGTTGCAGGCACACGTGGTATCAGCTTTCGAGCAGAGCCTATCGAACATGACGCAGCGACTTCAACAGCTGACCGCAACCGCAGAGAGAAAGGTAAGGTTCACTTGACCAGTTATCGGATAATGTGCCTTATTTATAACTTACCCATTTAGTAGGTAGTAAATGTTTGTACCGACGTTTTCACCTTCCGATTTTAAGAATAGAATAAGTACAAAAATATTTTAACACTATCAAGAGCATTGTATCAGATAAAAAGAAATATTAGTTCATACTTTAGAATTCACAATATATATTCATCTGCGAAGTAATAAAAAGGTTGTCAATTCCTATCAATCATTGATTGTCAGGCAATAATTTATTTTAAATACTCTTCAATTTGGCTGAAATATCCACAACCATATCCACGCCGTGAATGAAAGACAAACAAACAAACACACTTTTGCATTTATAATAATAGTATATAAGAAATTTCCCAAAAAGTATACTAACCATAAACAATAACACATTAAAATACACACCGATAAACAAAAATACCTCATGAAATTGAATTTCTTTGTATAATGTTAAACTGTTTGCTACAATTGTTCTGCAACGCTTCACTCGTCAACGCGAACGGTGCAAATTCGTGCACACCATTGATTATCTGTATTTACTCATACGCGCTAGTGGAAAAAATGATGCCCCTCTATAAATTCTAGACTTTATTTACCTTTTGAAGCTGATGAGTTTAAACTCAGTACAAGTAGTAGTAAAACTATATGAATGCAAATGAATCTATATGAATGAATGTTTGTCTGTATGTCCTTGATTGAATCGTAAACTATGCATTTAATCATATGATGATGAACAAAGTTGTTGTGCATTAGTGCACGAAGATTTCCGACTTGTTACGACCAATTTTCAACAGATGACGCTACTGTCACTTTTTTTCAAAATGAATAAAATCAATGGAATAACTCGAAATTAATTGAATATTTATATAATGTATTCCTTTAAATTTATTTTACTTGTTGGCGTTGCACCATGCACATGGTACAACTATGTAGTAGTTAATAGTTTTATATGAATTAGATTCATGAGGAACAGTTTCACGGTACAATAACCTGACGTAGTGGTTTTAATTAAAACGTATATGCTCAATACAATCTGTGTGATCTCTCGTTCCAATACTTAGTTCTTTAGTCAACAACATGATTATTTAGTTGTATGTTACACGCACTTAATAAACCGTTTAGATAACACGCGAATCGAAATGGAACGAAGCTTGTAACAGCTCTTTCTCTACATTGATTGACAAAAAGTAATTTAAAGTAATCTACTTCCTATGGAGTAAGTAATGGCGTATATAATGAACATTAGAAACTAAATAAGACAGATCGAAGACGTCGTATAGACGAATCAGTCGAAAGGAATTCGTGGCGTCTGTGGAACTGCTTTCGTTATGTTACACTACAGCTATCTACTCCACTCTTGTTTTTTTAACAATGCCAGTGACAAAGAGGGAAGAAGATAACAATATTAGAACAATCAACTCTTCCTTTCTTCCTTCCTTTCCATTCCACTGTGAGACCTCATAGTATTATTTGTGAAAGAATCCTGTAAGTAATGGTAATCTTTTTGGTATAAAAATATTTTAACTTTCTGTATGAGGTAATTGGGCTAATCTATTTACTTGTTTTAGTGGACATACTTAATCCAATCTCGGAAGCCTAAAAATATACAAATTGTCAGAAGATATATTGTTTCTTTATACTATTATTTACGCTAACTTGAACTGTAGTGCAGTATTATGCGTACCTCACTTACGTATACGTCTAAAAATAAGAAATATTTGTTTATAATTGTAGACTTAGGTCAATTACATCTAATTTTTAATTTATATGACATAACTATTAAGTGTTACAATAATCGTGATTTTTTATAATTATCGTTAATTTTATATATGGTGAACTAATAACTTCTGAATAATGACATAAATAATTAATAATTAACCTAATTTTAAATTATAACTTTGTCCAATAACAATTGATATCATTAGAACACGAATAATTGTATGTTACAAACTATCACAGTATCTTTAATTTGATAGAGATTAAATACCTCTTTATTTATAGATAGGACAACGCTTATCACTCCGTAAATTTATGTATAGTTACATTCTTGTCATTATTTTACACATTCGGTTTAAAAACATGTTTTTCTTTAAGTTGTAGATAAACGTCTTATTTTACTCACAAACAAGGGCCGTGAACATTTCCTTAATGCTTCTATAACATCTCATAGACTAGACACGCGCTAGATCATGAATAAATAAGTTGTAATGCAGCTTTTAATAGAGGAAAGATTAGGTGGACGTGTAACTAGAAAACGCTATTAAGTAATCAATCAAAATCAAGCGTATAATATGATAAATTACCTTTCTCTCTACAAGTTTATGAATTAATTAAAATTTTAAAATGTTCGCTAGATTTGTAATGGATGTAATTTACGACATCAAACTTGAATATCTACTTAATGATATTGTAATATCTATAATATTAGCATGTAAACGTGAAATTGTGAATTAGTATATAATTCTGAATATTACCAAAGAAAGTATAACAGAAATTATTCAAAGATTAATTGTTAAAAATTATCCATAGAATATATTAATTTTCAAGTGTATGTAACCCGTATTTTATTAATTTTCTCTCTTATATTTTTGTTAATCGCATAATACCTAGTTAGTTTTGGATAAAACAAACCATCTTTTTCATGTTATTAGGACTCGGAGCTGACCGATCTTCGGCAAACGATCGAGCTGCTTCGGAAGCAGTCGATCCAAGCTGGTCTCACAACAGCGCATATGCAGTCCATGGGAATCCGGGCTGACGGCGTCAACGTCACAGGCCAGGTAAGCTATTCTAAGCTAGAGTTAGGATGTCGTCAAGAATACATGAATAAAGACTAACAATTCTGTAATTAAATACAAACAGCCATGATCACACAAGAAACCATGCGGGCGTCGCGTAACCAATACAAATATTATTTATAAGCATAGGTCGGTGTATAGGTATTACAATTTTGGGGACCTTCAAGGTGTTATGTTGAAGGAAGAAACAAATATTAGTGGCGGTACTCAAATTAATTTAATTATGTGATAATAATATTATTTAATGTCTTATACTTTATTTTTTGATTCTACCGCCGTTTCTGTTCTCATCAATTATTAAATAAACTGAAGTTAACAACACACACACAAATAAACATTTTGCCAGCAATAATAAAATAAAAGCTTGAAAGTGACTGTAATGTATATATCATTTAAAACTTAATTTACATGTTCATAAAAATATGATTTGGACAGTGCAAAATGTTGGCAGGTATCTTTTTAAACTAAATTACTGGATATAAATTTTCTTGCTATTATTCGAACAATATGATAAATGGTTCAAGTTACTATTTAAAATATTATCCATGTTAAAGTATCTACAAAGACTGTTAAGTTAATTTATAAACCAATTCTGTTGAATAATTTATTCATTCAATCGAAACGCAAGCCGAGTTTCTTACGTAAAAGGTGTAGGTCAAGGTATCCGATACTAACATTCAATATTCTGCCCGATAGTCAATTGTCTTTTATATTTATTTTGACTTGCTACAATGATGAAACACGTAATTTAAATATAGGTAGGTATTCTTCAATCAGATATCGCGTTTGGATATCTTCCAGATAATAGGTAATAAATACTATTGCTTGAAAGTATTGCAACGTAATTTAAGGTACGGTAAGGTCAGTAGATACCGTGAGGTGTAGTTAACTACATATTTAGTCATACTCCCGGATTCAGAAACTGTTATATGAGGTCTCACAGTGGAATAGTAAAATGGATTGTTCGTATTCTCATCTTTGTCCTTAGCAGTTTTCAAGAAACGAAAGTGAATTGGAGGGGAACAAAATTATCGAACCTCTCTTTTTATATCACTGTGAGACCTCATAGTATTACTCGTGAATACGGGGGACAGAACCCTTCTCTCTTTACATTTAAAGTTTCTTATAGTATCCTCTCAGATAGTGTTCATTTAATTTTGAGATCATTTAACAATTCCGATGCACAGGTTATTCGCAAATGTATCACCGAAGAACCTACTTAGTATGTATACGTAATTGCGTACCCACTTACTACATAACTACTTAAAATTATAATTGCGTGTTTAACAGAGACAGACTTGTCACTAGGTTATCACGGATTTTACGTAATATAATATTGTGACATTACATATACGACCTCTAACAATATTTGATCTACGTATTTACTTTGAAACAGCACAACACAGAGACAGTGCGATAACTGATTGCAGTAAACACGAGATTCTAATTGTTTTCTCATCAAACATTGTTACCTGTCGTCTGCTAGCTCGCAATTTGGAGCACTGCAGTACTGTTTGATATTATAATGCCTAAATTAATCGTGATAAGTGGGCCGCCCATCAATCATTACGCAAGACATCGTTAGACATTCGCGCTGTATGCTTAAACGAGATTGTATGTTTATCTATACGCTACAACACTACAATTGCTTTTGACAATGATCCATTAAGTAGGTACTTACTTACACATATTTAATGTGGGTACCACATTACGTTTTAACTCGAGATGATTTAATGTAAACTTAAATAAATAGTTGACATTTAAAAAATTTTAAAAGTCGAATACGACTAAATATCATTATGAATTGACATGTAAGTCAACCTAAAATAAACTATAACCTCAATGAATCGTAACTGAAATGTTATGTGCACTTAATTTTTCCGAATTATTATGATGTTTATCTGCGACGATAAACGACGCCGTGAGTTATCAGGACATTAATTGAAACTAAAAAAAATATGTTTTTTTTTCGCAGGATAAAGTTTGACGCAACGTATTTATCTGATACAATCCTTAGGTCGGTTAATCGATTAGGTTAGATGAAGTAGGCATAGTCACTTTATAAAACTACTATATACTAATCTAATTACTCCAAACTTTATATTAAGCCTACACTTTATTCAGTATAGATTATTTTAAAATCTAAATTAAAACGCCATTGTTAATTTAAGTGCTCGCTTTCTTAATATCGCGTTTACTATGAACCGTTAAATTTGAATCATCGGGAAATAAAGAATCAAGTACGAAAGGCCATTACGAGTGTATTCTATCTGAGCACGACAAATTATTGGGTCAGTTGAATGTAGGCGGCATTTGCATCAAATTGACCACCAGTAGATTTCATCTCGTTCTACTTTCAATGTATTTAAAATTTATGGTCAATTGCCAGCCTTTGCTTGGAGTAGAGCACATGTCTACGGAAAACGTCTAATGACTCTTTTACATGGAACATAATAAATCTAACATGGAACTTAATAATGTCTAGCATAATTTAGCTTATTACTTATTGGACTGTTTCAAAAACTAATAGGTATACTTCGTTCTTGTGATCTATGTAATCTGACAATGCCGATAATTTGATTTTTAAATTAAATATATTTCGATTTTTTAATTGTAAAATTGATTTTACGTGTAATAGGATTAGCTTTGGCGTACTCTATGTTATCTAACAATCCTATCGAAAAGTAATATTTAATACTAATTCGCACTTACGTTGGTTAAATATTATAAGGAAACCTGTCATACTTGATGTCATTTTAACTATATAATATTCTTTAATTCACATCTACCAACGGGACTTTGGCCCAGCAAAGATTTATCGGTTTAAACTAAGTTCGTCCTAATTGTCCATCTAGGAGCCGACCTCTCAAACGCAGCAAGGCTCGCCGCAAAGGCTCAGTCAAACCGGCAATGGTGCGATAACGAGGCACTTGTCTACCGACAGTGTCTCCAGCATCAATAGCCTGAGCAGCGGGTCGTCTGTGCCACACGATAAGAAGCATAAGAAAAAGGGATGGGTAAGTTGTAGTAAAGCAGCATTAATCTGTATTAAGAACAGATCTATGATTGGAGATTGTTTTGGATATCACTTTGAAATTGTTTTTCCATCTAATCAGCATTAGATGCATTACTACTTTATTACGATATGTCATAGATAATACGAGCCAATTCTTTTTTATTTAATTTGGTTCTTATTGATATAGGTTGTTCGGTGGTAAATTGAAATGAACACGAAAAATACAAGAGATAGAGATTTTGGCTAGCATTAACCGATCGATAGTAAAAGACTTTTTTTTAGGGGTTGAGACGTTTACTGAGTATCTTTCATAAACTTAACTTTTAAAAGAACCACAGCAATAATAAAACCATGGAGGTTCAAACATAGAGATGAGCTTAGTAAAACAATTTCTCTAATATCGACTTTGCTACAAATCGTGTTCACGTTTACCGATTCATCAAAAGACATTATACAGTACAGTGAATAATTCCATTTTAGCTGCGCTCATCATTTACGAAAGCATTCTCGCGGAACGCAAAGATATCTAAGACAGCGAAGCACGCGTCCCTCGGGCAACTGTCATCGCAAGACAGCTCGTCGGGCTCGCATCACTACGACGATCCGCATACGATACGAGAGGGAAGCAACGAGAACAGCCTCGAACATTCGCACGAAGCTCTCCCGGATACCTCAAAAGACAAGACGACTTGCCCCACGGCGAAGACTGAAGATCAAACCAAAGGTACGCGAATACTTCAAATAAACTGTCGTGTTTACGTATACACGTTTATCTAACAAACAAACGAATTAGGTTGCCAGGGAAAGCTATGAGTCGCTTTAGGCGAGTTATGTTTTAGCTCTTCAAATTCATGAATATGTATGCAAGTGCAGAGTAATTTACAAGTTTCATTTTAAGAAAGATAATTCAAACAAGTCCGTTGGTTCGGTGACACCTGGTTGTTATTGCAGATAAACAAGAGGAGTCTGTTTTAGTTGACGAACTGAAGAGACAGCTACGGGAGAAGGACTTGGTGCTAACAGATATACGGTTAGAAGCTCTCAGCTCCGCGCATCAGTTGGAGAGCCTCAAGGACACAGTTATAAAAATGCGGGTGAGATTTTAGTTTCTTAAAATTTCTATATAAATTTTACGTTGAAAATAAAATTCGATAAAACGAGGCGAGATTAAATGAAATTATGACGAAAAATATTTAACTACCCTCGGCCTCTGCTTTGCATTTTTAACGAGCTGAAGCGAAGCTGAAAAACGAGGCTTTAATTTTTAATTGGTTAATTTCTTAATTACCCATTTTCACTTTTTGTGTTATGAAAAAGTTGATGAATTTTAAGCTTATTTTTAATTGACTCTACATTCTGCATTATTTCAATCGTGTTTCGATTTTCGTCAGAACGAGATGCTGAATCTCAAACAGAACAATGAGCGACTTCAGAGGCTAGTGACGTCACGTTCGTTGGCTGGAAGCCAGAGCTCATTGGGCACTGGAGGCTCTGCAGTTGAAGATCCGAGGCGGTTCAGTCTAGCGGACCAGGCCACCATGCATCAGGTACGTTATATAACTTCAATTCTTCTTTATTAAATAATTTCACGTACCGACATCTATAAACTTACGGGATCATCCCTTACAGAACAGAATTTTCGTGAAACTATATTTTTGTATAATTTATCACTCTGTCATTTCAAAAATAGCACTACAAAATATTAATTGTTACCAAAAGTGAATTATTTTATAAAATATATAGTATCTTATTTAATAATGTATCGCTCATCTACCATATTTGTTAATAAAATGGTATCTATTATGCCCATACAGATGTTGTTCACGTACAATTTAATTCCAGGCTGCAATAGACATACACTCGCAATCGCTCGATTTAGACTTCAACTGCATATCGTCGACACCAACTATGGACTTCACAAAGAAAGGCTCACCAAAATCGAACATAGTGGAGCCTATCTACGGGAACAAAGCGGCGTGCGAGCTCAACGAGAACAGCGAGGCGTTGTTAGGAGCCTTGAATGGTACCGGCGATATATTTACGAACGGGCTCAGCGCCGGGGAGCGAATAAGTGGCGATTACGATATAAATACGGTGTTGCCTCCACCCAAAAGCCGAGAACTGGCGATAGGGGAAAGTTACTCCGATATCGGTGAGCTTTTACTCCTTATCAGTGTAGATTTAGATTAGGTTAACCGATATCTTAAACACGGTTTCGCTTTGTTTTAGGAGTCGCCGACAGCCAGGGGGACACGACCGACGGCAAGAAAATAGCCATAGCCGTGTACTTGGGACAGCCGGAGACATTCCAAAGATACTTCGAGGAAGTTCAAGACACGCTAACGGAATCGGAGTGCAGATTTTACGCGAAGCAATCGGCGAGCGGATACAACAATCACTTCGATAAGCAGCCGAGCTTCGATTCACCCCGCATGTCCCAAAACCACAGTCCCGAGATAGAAGCTCAAGACTACCCCCCTATTAATAAGTCGAACACGAATAGCCTTAAAAGCAATAAATCTACGCATAGTAATTCGTACAAAAACGTTTACAATAGCGATTCGACAATAAATTGTAACGAGTTCACTATAGCGTACACTTATATATCTGGCAAGACTACTTGGCAGAACTTAGATTATATAGTTAGAAAAACGTTTAAGGATTACCTATCGAGGATAGACCCGGGGACTAACCTGGGGTTGAACACGGATTCGATAACGTCGTACCACTTGGGGGAGGCGACGAGGGGCCCGGAGATCGGGTTCCCGGAGCTGCTGCCGTGCGGCTACATCGTCGGCACGGTCAATACGTTGTACATCTGTTTACAAGGAGTTGGAAGCTTGGCGTTCGACAGCCTTATACCAAAAAATATAGTTTATAGGTAAGTTTTTATCTTTGACTTCGATCTGTAGTTTTGAAAATTTCGATTAAGGTTTTATTCTTCTTAATTTTAATTAAAACATTGGTACAAAATGCTATTTGCTATTGCTATGTAATAAATTAATAAAATATGTTTTGTGAAGATACGTATCGTTGCTGACGGAGCACCGGCGGGTGATCCTGTGCGGGCCGAGCGGCACCGGCAAGTCGTACTTGGCGGCCAAGCTCGCCGAGTTCTACGTGCAGAGGACGCAGCGCCGCGGCAACCCTGCGGAGGCCGTCGCTACCTTCAAGTAAGTATAATACATCTCTTTTAAAAGTACATAGCAATGTGAAAACGCATTTATCTACAAATGTTTGAAATACCTTGGAGATCGAAATTCCATCATAAACTTCATTAAAACATTGAGAATCTAAAGCTAAAGCTTGTATATAGCATAACCTAACCTTACCTAGCAAAACATAAAGATCAATCGGTTGTCAAAAATATTTTTTCTTTTCCATAATAGAGAATTACCTATTAGACATTTCATATTAAACATATACCCCTTTCAAACCTAGAGCCTCTCTCACTTCGCAGTCTATTACCACCTCGTCTGTATCATCGTCAAAACTTACTAAAAGTATAACAATTGTTTAATGAACAGCGTGGACCGCAAGTCCTGTAACGAGCTGCGCGCCTACCTCGCGAACACAGCGGAGCAGTGCAGCGCGGCCGCGGCGGGGGAGGAGGCCGCGTTGCCGTCCGTCCTAGTACTGGACAACTTGCAGCACGCTTCGGCGCTGGGTGACGCCTTCGCTGGACTACTGCCCCCTGATAATAGAAATATGCCTGTTATTATTGGTGAGTTATTGAAGAAGTTCACCTTGCTATTTAACTCAGCGTTTATGTAGCATTATACTGGTGAAATAATTTTTAAAATAATTATTTTTTAATTCATTTTTAAAGATTTCCAAACAAATTCATAAACATTTCCTCTTGGTCATATTAGCTAAGATTAGGCACTAATGACAACAAATAAAATTAAGAAACTGAAAACTGACTAAATGTCTGGTCGCTTCTTCGTTAGACGACGCGACAACGATATCTTTTATACATGTCGCACACACGGGTACTTCGATGTGTGCGAGTGTAGTGCTGTCACCAGTAAATTAATAATGTTTTCAAACATTTTATAACCATAAAGCTGCGCCGTTATCATGTCGTTCAATGAATAGGGTCATTATTGTTACTACTATAAGTTGTAAACATTAGTGAAAAACACAAAAGTTCATTATCCTTCATTCTGAATGACCGAACAATCAGACCGAATGAATGACTGAATACTGAATCAATGAGCGACTAAAATTGTATAATAACGTCAATATATTTCAACAGGTACAATGTCTCAGGCAACGTGCAATACGACGAACCTTCAGCTACACCATAACTTCAGGTGGCTGTTGACCGCTAACCACATGGAGCCGGTCAAAGGATTCTTGGCACGGTAAGATAAGACTTGAAGTCATGATATTCTCATATTTTTCATGGTGTAACCAAGAAAAAGATATCTTCTTTCTCGTGTAATCGTTTTTCCAAGTACTAACACTTCTTTTTGTGTGGACCGTCCGGACATTTTTAATAAATTTTATAAGTTCACAAGATATTTTTAACATTTATGATAATAACAAAACTTCCGCCGTATAAACAGATAAACTATATACTCATTGCTCTACACACTACTTTACATAGCTTTACATCGAACCTAGAACCCTTTGAATGGCCGTCCGATATGGAAACCATTGAGCCATTGAATGAGTTCATAGATAAATTAATGAAGGGGTGAATAGAAATATAGATTAATAATAGGGAAATGAATTTTGATTTATAAATTTTTAATTAACGGATTAAAATTATATGTCCAGATATCTCCGACGGAAGCTATTCTCGCTGGAACTCCGGCTGGGGCGGCGCGAGCCGGCGCTGGCGGCCGTGCTAGAGTGGTTACCGGGCGTGTGGGCCGCGCTCAACGCATTCCTCGAGGCGCACTCCTCCAGTGACGTCACCGTCGGCCCCAGACTCTTCCTGGCCTGCCCCATGGACTTGGAAGCTAGTCAGGTATAATAAAATAGCCACAGGCGTACCCAGATTCTGACCCCGAAAACAATTAAGATACAATGGCAAATGCATGCAGATTATACATTTTTAAACTATAAATTAAATGATAAGATAGAACAGGATGAGCATTTTTTTTTGGTGTTGTACAATCATGGCTGACAGTGTCCACAAATACAGTATGTAATGTATCGAATGTTCCTAAGTAAATTATTGTATCTGAAAAAAATAAATAACTAAGTTGTCACTTTCTACACATTCCTAAGAAAGTCCAACGTAAGATATCAAAATACATTTTCGCTCATTTGACTTTTTGTATTTAGCTTTCTGAATTTCTCCCAAATCCTAACTTGTCCTCAAGTGTCTTACACTTAACCTATTGACCTATCTCAACCACAGCGACAAGTTAATAAAGACGAGGAATCTAGGCAACAATGTGGACTGATTTGTGATCGCGGCGAGTCATTACAGGTTAATTGTTATACGGTGGGGTGTGGGCGGTGACACTGTTCGCTAAACGAGGCCTATTTATAAATTGGTAACGTGATCTCACTTCCACTTCGGTTGTTAAACGACAATCAGATATTTAATAGTTGAACCAACCTTGAGTTTCAACGTGCATTGTTCACCAAATTTAATTATTTACGTACTTGCGTTTTGATTTAGTAACTCCTTTGTATGTAAATTGATATTTTCTTATGATTAAGTACCTCGTAGTGAAACTTGGCCAATAACAATTTCCTACATGTTATCCACAAAAAAAATACTGCTCCAAATCCCGTGCGCCCATAACCCTAGTCAGACGCGGCAGAATCTGGCTTGTTTGGTTGTTGGGCTTTCTCTAAGGATCAATTAATATTATTAGTATGTAATTATTAATGGTTTTATTATAATTCTTTGAAGCTTGCCTGACTAACTATCATCTTCTTTCATGAGTCATCTGCCAAACGAATCGTCGTAGTCAGGCTGGGGGCTTGAGACCCCGTATTCTTCTCTTTTCTCTTTGGCCATTAAAGCTTCAGTGCCTTCTTTCATGTTTAGTGATGTTTGTAGCATCCTAAAATTAGTTAGTTATATAGCCGTAGAATCAGCGGTAGACATTGGATGTGTAATACAGCGGACCGAGCAACGTGGCAAGCTCCAGGGAAGGTCTATGTTCAGCAGTGGACAACTATAGACTGATGATGAAAATTAGTTTGATACCGGACTTAATATTTTCGATGACTTACCCAACGGATGTTTCGCAGGCGTGGTTCGCGGACGTGTGGAACTACAGCATCGTGCCGTACGCGTCGGAGGCGGTCCGCGAGGGCGTCGCGCTGTACGGCCGCCGCCGGCACGCCGCCGTCGACCCGCTGCACCACGTCAAGTCGACGTACCCGTGGCGGGAACCGAACCACTCGCATGTTAGTATTTGTAAAGTATGTCAAAACCTGGGGTCTCGCTCTTGTGGGGGGCTCTTTTGCGGGGCTGTTTTACTACTGGGGCCTCAAGCAAATAATCAAATACAATAATTAGCAGTATAGGTACTATTTACTAACGCATATTGCCAAGGGTTGTACCAAGTTCTGTCTCCCGAGGCCTTGAAATGGCTAAAGTCGCCCTTGTTATTGAAAGTCAACATAACATGGTAAACACGATGACTAACTTATTAAAACTTAAGTTGAAAAAAAGATAAAGCTTTATTAAATTATAATTATCTATTTTACAGACGCTGCGTGCAATAACAGTAGAAGAGATTGGCATCGAGGAATCTAATCAAGATGCCAATACCGCCCAAAATCAAGATCCATTGGTAAGTTGACCTAAACAACATTCCTACAAAGATCTGCTTAATAATACAATAAATAATAATATTTTACACAATAATTATTTTATATGCATAGGTTTAACTCCTAAAAACTGTACCTTTAGATATTTTTTTATCACAATGACAGTTAAATAGGTTTGAAAGCAACCGCTTAAGAAGGTGCTGAGAACTTAGTTTTAGCTTTCCAGAGACTTTCACTGTGTACAAATTGTATCTATAGTCTAGAATGCAAGATTCTGCACTTAGTTAAATGTTCGATAAATTGTAGCTACTTACATATGAAAATATATTTAACAACAAACAATGATGTCCAACTTCAATTATTTTTTAGTTTAATTATCATGTTTCATAATAGATCAGATTTCATCTAAGTTTCTATCAATTATTATTAAAGCATTGAATAAAGCGTAAACAGGATATTCTAACATATCTATTTAATTATTTACAGCTGAACATGCTGATGCGACTGCAAGAAGCGGCTAACTACAGCGGGAACCAAAGCCAGGACTCTGACAACGCCAGCATGGACTCGAATCTCACACACGACAGCTCTATGGGCAATGAGCTTTAACTACACCTACTTTAGTATTTATTATATTTCCCCCTATTTTTTTTAACTAAGTCTTTGATTGTTTCATATTTCCTTTGTTTGTATTCCTATGGACACGATATAAACATATACATGAGACTTTGAAACTGTGGGTAGTTTGGGAATATACTATGACTATGCATTTACTGCTGTCTCAGATTAACTATGTAGTATACAAAGCCAAATATTTGCCATATGTACATTATTTATATTTATATAGATTTATTTCGATTAGTTGAAAACTATGTTTCGTCTGTTAGGTGCTTTATCTCACTATCTTCTACGAAAATGATTAAAATCGAATGTCCCACAGAGAAAGGTATTGCTCTGCATATTTGTGGCTGATTGCAAATATAATAAGCATGAGTAGCAGACCTTTCCTTAATTTCCTTGCAATTATTTTTATGTAAAATTTTTAACTTCACGTTAGAAAATTTTAATGGGATAGCTTTATGGTTTATAAAGGATTCCACAACAGTGCCTAGAGCGATGATTTCCCGATTACTTATGATAACAGTCATTATTATATGGAACTAACTCAACAGTGTTGGACTTTTACTGTTTATATGAAGCATTGTCGCTTTTACTATTGTTATATTTTTCATAATATAGGATACGATCGCGTTTGTATTACTGTGACGTTGTATGTAATTATATTATTATGAAAGTGTAATTTTTATACCATTTTCATACTAAAAACTCATGTACCTAATAAAAATATTAAACTGTAAATAAAAATGTTTAATATAATTTTTTTCTATGTGATTACACTAACTGCTATTATGCCATAAACAGTATATATAGCGTTACTTTTGTATAGAAATTTGTAACTACATTATATCTTACAGCGTTCGGTATGGATTGACTTGTGTGCATAACTGAATCGTGATATCTACAAACTATGCTTTACAAAAATTGTGAAAATAAACACTGGTTACAGATAAATATTTAGTTTCCTTATAACCCTTACCAACTGAATAGTAAGTAAGCGTTCACGCTAGGTTCATAAGGCGACTACGAAAATACGACTATAAAAAAAGCGCACCGCGTAGTCGCCTTGTGAACGTGCATTCACTTGGCAACTATTTGAATGATCTACATACAGACGTTCTGTGAACAATTTTTCCGTTTTCACACACTTTCTGTTGTTACTGCGGTCAAATGTCAAAACAAGGACTACATAGGCGCCTTGTGTACCCAGCGTAAATTGTGTCAGTGACGTCATTTCTAGTAACGCGCCGCCCGCTACTCAAGTCCGCCATATTTAATTTTTTAAATAAATAACGTTGTAACGTTATACACAGCCATTTAGTTTTACCGTACTAAAATTCTCCCACATCGTGAGTGGTAAGGACAACACACAAAAACAAGATCACAGGCAGATCAGAACTTTTATCATATTCAAATTTCTTCGTCGCTGGAAATTGAACTCTTTTAATGGCGGTGAGATACTTTACCATTGTGTCACACCTGAGAGTGTCACATTGTGCATCGAGACGACGTGTGAACAACAATTCGTTTTGAAATTAGACTAAGTTTTTGATATTCTAATTCCTGAATATCTTTTTTATTAATGAAAACAATAGAGTATCTCTGTCTTCGATTACGTCTTCTAATACATTAAATAATAATAAAAAACTACTTGACAGACGCACATTTTTGGCCAAAGGAAATTAATAAGAAAAAAACTTCATATAATAAGCAAAAATTTTATTAAAAGAATCTACACTAGTACACTATGATTATTCTATGACTAAGCTATTTTCATAATACTTACACCTGAAAAAGACATGACGATGGAGCAATTTGGACGGACCCAGTTGTATTTCAAATAGGACTAGAATCATCACTGACTGAATTTAAAAGGAACTATTGATGAACTGTCTTGCAGCTGATAAATAAGGCACAACCTTTGTGAAACAATATATTGTACATTGCAGTTTTATTGCTGGACATAGCTGTCCCATTGAAAACCTCACAGACTATATAATCTCTGACAGGATAAAAATAATATTGCGTACTTAAGTAGGCACACAACATTCCAACTTTACATATTTTGATACGTTGCTATATCGACTGCCAACAGAACTTAATCGTTAACTTCTCATACTCTGACAAATAAACAAAACAATTATGCAATAATTAAAAAAAAAGCTGGATTTTATAGAAATATCAAAAATGCATAATGCAATAAAAATGTCAATAGGTCTGTAATAATATTGTTAATTTTGAAATAATATAATTAAATTTATCTCCTGATATAAAATGCAATGCACACTGCAGAATAAATGCATTGAAAGAAAGATGTTAGCGAAGAATTCGACTAAAACTCGTAATTTTATCAACAATGTGTGCTTCAATTGAGCGTATAATTAAATTTAACACAAAAGTTAAAAAATGCATGTCAAACAATATTATAAATAAATCAGTGTGAAACATAAGGGCGGTCAAATTCAAATGATGCTATAAAATATTATCCATATGTTGAGTAAAACAATATTGCTTGATATTACAAAAATCTGTTCATTATAGAATATCAACTTTTAAAATAAGTACAATTTTTGCACCCACGCAAGTATGTACAATTCCAATAAATAGTATATACAAATGATAAAATGAACTTGGCTGTTTGCACTCTCATATACACAATACATTTAAATTTCTTTATAGTATTCTGAAAGGTTGAGTGATATAGATGGTATTAACTATAAAATATAATTACCAATTAAATAAATAAAATATAAAATTATCCCCAGTGTAAATCAACAAATGAACTAATATGTAGGTAATTGTTTTTAATTTCAGCTAGCCTTACATAGACTCAGAATTTAAATTGGCTCTCCACAGTTCAGGTCAAAGTACAGTAAAATTTGTCTATCTACACAATCTAATCTAAACTAAATACACTTAAATTATTATCAATCTTAAGTCACAGTTAAAATAAATGCAATGTTGAGCAAAATCACACTTCTATGGAGTTCCTTAATTATCTACTTTTTAAAAGCAAATACAATTACATGTTCGTGTATCTCAAAATATAATGATAGGTAATTAAAAAAAACATAAACTTGGCACCATAAAAAGTGCAACATTTTCCGACTACCAAATATACAGCAATTAATTTTTCTTATTATTGTAACAAAACTGTTTATTTTTTTTTTTTATAATATTTTTGAGTAATTTATGAGAGGAATTGCCAATATCGACTGTCGCAAAACAAGAAATGCCTTATGACATGGAAAACAAAACTATATGCAGATTTCCTTTCTTGATAGGTACATTATTTTATACAAATATGAAACAAATGCTTTTAATTGTACAGTGAAATCAGAAATTGAATAATAAATAATAGTTGAAAAATAGAATAACACGCTTTTGTGAAAAAAATAAATTATAAGTAAACATTTTTTTTTTTAATTATTTAAATAATATATTGCGATGTAAATAGGGTGGGGTGCTTTTTCAGTGATCGCCATTGACAACATACACCCCAAGCTTTTTTTCATTGCAATAATTTTTATTCTATTAAATAATAAAGAAATATATATTTTTTCACTTTTTCGTTAATTTTTTCACAAGTGTTTTTGTAGTTTTTGCCAACTATTTTTTTTCTAGGTTTTAATGTTCATATTATTGCAATGACATTGATCCTTGATGTGTGCAAAGTTTGAAGTTTATCAAACTTTTAGAAACCAGTGAATAAGGAGCTCACAGATTCCCTTACAAACATACATAAAACTCAAGGTAATAAAATCGTGTTAAAAATAAAAATAAAGTTCTATACGGCAACAAATAAGATTTGCTTTCCGCTTAATATTCATTACAACAACAGAAATGACAATCCAATAACAACAAATCTTGGCAAAGTTGCAACATTTAAAGTTACCAGTTTATATATATTACATATTCCAACTTCACATGAACAATTAGATATTAATGCCTGTTTTATTAATAAACATCTTAAAATCTACACTTAAAAATTAGACGTCTTATCAGTGAATATCACAATATTTTCCAAATTGCAAAACACGATTTTTGAAATTTCAATTACTCACCTAAAATGTAATATTGATAATAGGTACCTAGTCTGTTACTTAGTAATTTATTACCCAATTTCTCTTCTTACAAGGTCAAATAGCAGTTAACCTTAGAACTTGTTGATATTTATACAATGTTGTTAAACTACTGCTAACAATAACTACATGCCATGAACATACCAATTTGACAAACTAAATATTATTGATATTAGGTACCTATGATTCATGTGTCTCAATGTGCTCACACAATGCTTAAAATTACAGAGACTTTTTTTTCACTTTTTATACAACCTAATGTGTATTTGATTTTAAAATACTTTTTTAAACTTGTTAGTTTATGTTATATGAACGGAATTTATTACATCTTGAGTTTTTAAAAACTTGTTACCTTATATACAACACAAGTAGAGTATACATTATTCTTTAGTGGTTATACTAGTAGATATTTTTTACTAAATGCCAGCATAAAATCAACCTTGCCAAGTAATATAGAATTTAGGAACTATAATGTAAGTAGATCATTTATGTAAATTAATTCCATTAAGTTTCACATTAGAGGAACTTCCTGTTAACATACAGTTACATATTTATTCAGATTTCTTTAATTTTAATTTAAGGTATACTTATTGCATTCCAACCTTAATAGATTTGAAATTGTTTTTATCTATACTATTATATAACTGTAATATTGCCTGCTGTAAGCTTTCATATATTCCTTAAAGTCCACTCGGCTAACATTGCCTAAACAAATTAGGTCTTCATATATTTGTATGGAAATAGAGCTGAGACCCCATTTATAATACTATTTACATTCATACAATATAGTAAATATAGAATAATG
>DWPA01000044.1:0-39860 GCA_018251375.1 Calpodes ethlius
CTGCCGCTGGCGGCCGCGGACACCGCGGCGGCCGCGACGCGCGCCCCGCCTGCGCTGCGCGCCGCTCTCCTGCCGCTCGCCGCCGCGCTGCCCGCGCTGCAGACCGCCTACCTGGCGCTGGCCTCGCTCGCCATGTTCGTGCCCATCATGGGCCGCGCCGGCACCTCCCCGCTGCCGCCCGACGTGAGTCTCTTCGCCGCACTCTCTGCGTCCGCCTAGGTGTCGCTTCCGATTTCGGTAATGGAGCTTGCGTTCCGTGCGACCAGGTGATAATGGCGCTGGCGACGGGCGCGTTGGCTCTGACGCTGTGCGGCTGGCTGCAGGGGCTGGTGGTGACCGCGCGCCGCCCGTACCGCCTCGTGAGTATCGCGAGGGTCCTGCGGCCGGACGCCAGGCGCGCGCCGGCCGGCAGGTACCCTACGAGCGTTCGGTGAGCGTGCAGGTGTTCGTGGCGCTGGCGCTGGGCGCGGGCGCGTTGGCGGCGGTGGCGAGCGGGGTGGGCGGGCTGGGCGCACCGTACAGCGAGGAGCGGCCGCAACGCGTCATGGTGTTCCACACGCGGCGCACGGTGCACGGCCGCGCGCCGCAGCCGCCGCGCCGCGACCTGCTCTACTGGATCCCGGAGCTGGACGCCAACACGCCGCACTCGCTGCGGGACCACGGTAATGCCCCCGCACACCTAGTACCGCGCGCGTCACATTCGGGATGATAACCGAGCGTGACCACGTTTTGCTGCATTCTGTGACGTCACAGGACGTTCGTCGGCCGTCGAAATGTCAAACAATTTTAGTAATGTAGGAGGAACAAAAAATTAAAAAAGTTGATAAATGCAGAGTTACCTGCGCAGTGCCCGAGTAGCGGCAGTCATGTTCGGTAACGTATTTAATTTATAATTTGTTTGTAGAGGTGCTCGATTACGACCTTTTACTTTGCTATAAGAACTAAATACGCTCAGAAAAGAAAAGGAGAAGGAACTTAGATTTAAAAGAATAACAGATTTCAGAAAATTATGCTTCTTAAAATTAGGGACATTCGTTTACTGTCCAAAAACGGTTGGAATCGAGATTTAAACGATCTATAGAGTTACCGCGCGCCGCGGAACACGTGGCGGGGGGGGGGCGAGACCTCCGCCCCGATTTAGTTTTACCACTTCGTTGGCCTGATAAATAAGTGGGTATAATCGTGTACCCGCGCCCTGGTGTCGATGAACGTGATGAAACTGCGAGTGTTCTCCTTCGACCTGTGACTCGCACCGCATGCCTCGGGTCTTCCTTAATAATATGAGGACGCTGAAACTCTTCATTAATTCTTGACCAACGTTAAAAAAAAAATGGTGAGTCCCAAAATGTGCGAACATTACTACTGTTCGAGTTTCAAGATCGATAAGAATCGTAGCGAGAGGACGATACTGCTTACTCATTGGAGACTCACCCGTTAAAGATAATATTCCTTATTTTCATCTCGGCCAATCTTTTGTAAATTTGCTACCGAACAGTACTCGGTATTCTCTTACATTACGATGACGTCCGATAAACACCGCGCACACTCGCGCCCCCACTCGGTGCGGGCGGGGGTGCGGGCGGGGGCGGGGCGTGTAGTGTGGCGCGGCGCAGTGGCGGGCGCGGGCGAGGCGCGCGCGGCGGACGCGGCGCAGTGCGCGCGGCTGCTGTACTGCGGCGCGCCGTACTACCTGCCCGTGCTGTCGCTGGTGGCGCGCGGCCACGAGCTGCCCGCGGCGCACGAGCCGGACGTGGCGCTGGCGGCCGCCGTGACCACGTCGCGCCACAACGCCACCGTGCAGATGCTGCACCTCAACCTCACCGGTAACCGTCGCCCGTCGCCGCTCTCTCACCCCTTACATTTTTTACTCCCTACTCGTTTAATTTATTACTATTGTGATACGTTTATGTCCGTTTGCTACTTCATTGATTACCAATACGAGTCCTAGTAAGCGAATATATTCTAGATATCGACTGCAATTGGAACCTATCATTTGGTCCGTTTGACGTCTTTTACGTTTTATTTTTAATATGTTGAGACTATTTACCTTATTTTATGGAATGTAAAGTAAACGCAAGTTTAAACCTACAAGATGCAAGCTCCTGGTAAAATCTTAAAAATGTGCCTCATTTTATCCAAAAATTAAATAAGTTTTCTCGATGGATGGTTTTCAAGTAGAAAAGAAAACATATATTATATATTCGATGCCGGCGTCGCACTCTCGAAAACATTTTTGACCACTCAAAAGCAGTCGTTATTATTTTATTTTGTTTGCATTGTGGCATCTCAACGAAACGAGTTGGCCTCGTAAAGCGGTCCCCGTGCGAGCGTATTCCAAACACGTGGCGCGCCCTAGCAACAAGATTAGGGCCGCCGTTACTTTTTATACGTATCAGTGACCTTCCTTATTTCACTAAGTACTTCTGTAGTATTCATGGAAATGCCTCTTTTGTTCTTAAAGTAGTTAGTCATATATTCAGCAACGTTCCTCGGCCTCCCCGTGGATCTTCGGCTTAAGTGTGAGTACCCATCCTGAAGTATGAATGCAACGAGAGGAACGTCCGGCAGGGCCGCACCACGTGGTGGCCATCGTGTCGCCGGCGGCGGGCGCGCGGCTGGGCGCGGTGCCGGCGCTGGGCGCGCGGCCGCAGCGCGGCCCGGCGTGGCGCGACGAGAGCGGCGCGCTGCGCGACACCTACTTCTTCGCGCTGCACGACGCGCGCACGCCGCGACCCTGGCTGCTCGACCTGCCCATCGAGGTATCGCCCACACCCCCGCGCCGCCCCCGCCGCACGCCGGTAGAATCGTTCATTCCTCGAGCAGAATTGAGTTTTGAACGACAATAGGTAGTCTTAATAAAATAAAATCCCCGGCAACAGAATCGATTTGGGATTAATTCTGGGATACCCGATCGATTTTAGTAAATTTTTGTGCACCGGGAGTGGGTTCGATCCGCTTTAAAATCCGGTAGGTGGCGCTGTTATCGATTCACTGGGGAATCGGACGCCGCAGCATAAGTTATTCAATATGATGGGCGCCGCCGGTACCGACCGCGTTGACGGTGATGTCGACGCGATCATTTTAAGCTACATCAAGAACTTCACAGTATTTTATGTGTGTGGCAGCACTCGTTCTCGGCGCCGCCGGCGGAGTGGGCGGCGCTGTCGCTGGCGGGGCACGCGCTGGCGGCGCGGCGCTCGGGCGCGCTGGCGGCGCTGCTGGGCTCGCTGCCCGCCTGGACGGCGCCCACCGGCTGGGCCGTCGACCTGCACCTCTACACCGTCTAGACGCTCGCCCGGTGCCGCCCCCGCCACCGCTACTCTGACTGCCTAGTTAGTAGAGGAACCCGATCTCGAGCAGACGATGACTTCTGCACGTCAATTTTTTAGAGAAAAAAATAATTTTGCATGTTTGTAACGAGCGCATATTCCTAAATTTCCTAAAGTTCCCGCACTCTGTGGTTTACTACTACCGAAACAAAATTCGCTAACCAAAGTTCACGGTATTTGTAAATGTTATTATTTAAAAAAAACCGTCACTGTCGCACCGCTGCCAACTAACAGGATAATAAGAATTATGTTTTCGTTCTCATTTTGCGTTTTGTAGGTGGCGTGTCTGCACGTCAGCGCATTATCCTCACGTAGTTATATTTTCTCGTACTATTAGTCATATTTTAATATTTATTGTCCTCACCCGCAGTCCGGTCCGGTCGGCGGTGCGGAGGACGAGGCGGGGCCGCGGCGGGGGCCGGCGGGCAATATTGCACAATTTGTTTGTATTATACTCGTAACGGTGAAACGTGAACGCTGGAGGTGCTCGGCCACTCCGGCCTGCTCATGTATATATTTCATGGAAAGTACGAAACGTTACCGCTGTGTCATTTGTAATTATGTAAGTAGATAGTTAAATCGACAAGCGCAGAACCCCCTCCCCTTAAAATGTCCGCCGTGCGGAATCGCTTTGAGCAGTTCCGATGTTACCGATTAAGCATTTAAATGTTTAAGAAAAAATTGTATAATAAATAATACAACGGCTTCACTGGCAGTCAAATATATAAATTCATCGACTCTGTTTTCAAATAAAACTCGTCCCTCGTTACCGAAGCGACGATAAAAAAATCGATGACAAGCGGGGAAGAAAGAGATCGTATACGAATATTAGGTGTCAGTTCGGTCGGCGAGACTCGCGGCGGTCGCTCTACACGTACCGCCCGAGCGAACGGCAACGTCGCCATGCACCGTGTAGGGACCCGTGTTACTTGTTTTTTAGTATTTATGTTGTAGCTCGTGCTGTTACTTGTGTTGTGCGTAGTGATATGCATTTTTTGTTAATAAAGAAAGGTTTTTGGGAAAAATCCATTTCGTTTTCTTTTTAAGCTCCGCCCATAATTTGTCCCCGAAGAGCCATTTCGCTTCCACAAATTAACGAGTATTAAATTATCGGTGTCACAGCATAAGTTCATATTTTGGTGAATGAACCGACAGTGAACAGGTGTTATCTAAGTCTGTAGATAATTGTTAAATGAAGAAATAATTTAAAAGGAAATACGTTCTTATTTTACATTCAAAAACTCTTCTCAGTTATTTTCTGACAAAATTTGTTTCCCTGGCAGAATCCCATACGTGCGCAGGCCAGCGCACACTAGCGCCACCACACCAAACCGCTGCACAGCCGCTCTCTATCCACTTGCTAAGGATGTGCGTAACATGATATTGTCTGAGGAGGAAATTAATGATAGTAATATTTTTATTGAAATGTATACGCCGCTCCAGTCGCGGCCGAGCGCTCCGTCGCAGTGCAGCGGGAGCCCGTCTCCCTGCCGACGAGGGGAACGAGGACGGAGGGCAAAATGAAACCAGTCGATAGTCAACATTCAGTTTATTGGTAACGGGAGTGAGGCGGCCCCGCCCCCGCGCGGCCGCTTGCGCGACACGAGCCGTTTAAACCTAACATTAACATGACTCACGTGATAGTTTTCGACGTGTGCTACTATTATTTACAAATTCACCAGCAGCAGGAGGCGCCCGCGCGGCGAATGACGCGTCGGGACGGGCCCGGCGCGACCTACGGTGTACGGGTAGGACACACTTCACTGAATGTGAGCACATTAACGATATCTTATCATTAATTGAACGCGCCAGCTGTCAGCCGCACCGGCCGCGTCGGCCGCGCTCCCGTTGGGTGATGAAGGTACAGTAACGTGAAGTGTCGGAGTTGTCCGCGATCCTCCCTAATCTTTGGTTTGACGCGACACGCATACGTTCATCAGGTCGATAGTTATATAATTTATTTATTACATTTATCATCGTAGTCTCGGCGACGCTCCAGAAAATATGTTATAACGACAATAATTACTAATACAATTACATAAATTAAACAATCTATAGGATACGACTTAAAAATAATGAGGAGACGTAACACGCACGAGGCCGTCCAGCGCGCGACTCGACGACGGTACGAACTAGCAAACCTCGCCGCGGGGGCAGAGCGCCTCGACTCGGGGAATGTGTGTCGCGCTAGGCCCAGATGCGCACGGTGGCGTCCCAGGAGGCGGTGGCCAGCGCCGTGCCGTCGGGCGCCAGCTGCAGTCGCGTGACGCGGTGCTCGTGGCCGCACACGACGCAAAGCCGCGCGCCGCGTAGCGCGTCCCAAGCGGCCGCCGTGTAGTCGCCGTAGCCCGCGAACAGCAGCCGCCCGCTCACCGACCTGCGGCAGCCGACGGTAATAAAAATATCGCTCGATTAATGTGTCCGCTAACGTCGGTACGGGGGGTGAGGAGCTGCTAGCCTGGCAGATTTCAGACGAAAGACGATCATTGATGTTAACGTTCAATAATAATACTGAAAATATAAACCTTCGTCGCTTCTTACGTCACGTCCCAATCCGTCGGCTCGGAATCGGGGTCAGTATTTTCGACGACCCTGATGCGGACCGAGCGAGTCCAACCGACGATATAATTCGTCAAGGAACCTTTATATTTGTTTTTGAAATATTAGTTACGACGATCCATTCTAATTTAGTTCGGTAAGACGCGCAGTGATACTTGCCAATCGACCGAGTTGACGCCGAACATCATGCTCTCCCGGGAGTAGCGCGCGATCTCGCGGTCGGCGCGCAGGTCGAACAGCCGGCAGCACGAGTCGTCGCAGCCGGACGCCACCGAGTCGCCGGACGGGTGGAACTTGACCGCGTTCACGTCCGACGGGTGCGTGTCGAACGCCTGCACCGCGTGCCCCGACCGCATGTCCCACACCAGCACGGCGCGGTCGCAGCCCGCCGACACGAACGTGTCGCCCAGCTCGGACGGCGCCAGGTCCAGCGCCGTCACGTCTGCCGCGTGCGCCTGGAAGCTCTGCAGCAGCTGGCCGGACTCCACGTCCCATAGGGCGCACGTGCCGTCGCCGCTGCCCGTCAGGATCTGTCGGTCCGTGTTGGGGAACAGGCAGCACGACATGTACGACGTGTGCGTGGCCACCGTGCGCTTGCGCGAGCCCGGCTCCTCGTCCCCCGCGCCGCCCCCGCCCGCCAGCGGGAACACCGTCACCTTGTTGTCGAGTCCGCCCGCCGCCACCATGTTGCCGGAGGGCGCGTAGGCGCACGCCATCACCCACGTGCTCGGCATCGAAATCGTGTGCTCCTTGGTGGCCGTGAATGCGTCCCACACTATTACTTTGCCATCCTGTAATGTAAAAAGAGAAAATATTAAAGTGAGGACGATAATGATTTACGTAATGCCTAACCTACATTTTATCACGAGATCGTCTAATAACGATGCAAGTCCATGCGGGAACTTAAATAGGATGATATATGTATAGTTGTTTGATTATATTTGAGTGACTGCATTCGCGTGGCCTCCACACGTCGCAAGGGACGATAGTAGCTGGTCCCCCGCTTGGTGGCAAGGTTCCGATCCGCGAGGCCTGTCTGCCGGGCTACCACCCTGTTGCTTGATTCAGCCCCAAATAAATTCAATGCAATCGCGTTGAGCGCTTGCGCGCCAGTTCTTTCCCTTCCTCTCGCTTGGTGCTCGGCCAGCAGCGCATTACGACTACTTTTGCTATGGTTGTTAATGTCAATGAACATCTACGATGTATAAAGTGGCTGTGCTCCTTAGACGTCTAGTTGCAAAATTATTAGATGTTCTACGAGAATTTGTCTTGATGATTGAATGAACCTTCTATGACGCATTTAAACATTCTTTGGGGCATATACCTATATTTTTTACACCAAAAGCTTTTAACACAAATCGTAGGACGTTATTCCACCCATATATGACTCGACCTCAACATAGTTCATGACGTCAATCTTTTTTTGCTAAATATAATCATATATTTTGAAAAAGCAGTAGTCAATAAGTCAGAGTTGTATTTGTAATTTAAATTTAGGAATGGGAATATTGCTCAAGTCTATCTGGAAGTCCAGCGGCGGTGCGAGCTGGTACAGTTTCTATTTATTTGAGGTACTCGCTTTTCTGATACTTTTAAGTATCAGAGACATTCCAATGTTGTATAACACCACTAAGTATTTTCTATATAAAAAAATTACTGCAGCGTATTTCCATCGAATCACTCGAGACGACGAAATCACCCGCGCGATCCCACTGCTGAGTGGTTTACTTCACGTAATGGACATATAAAACTATTTATTTTATGCAGTAGTGCAAGTAGTCTAATATTATATAACTAAAAATGTCTCGACTTGTACTATTTCTATTATCTCTTTTAGATATGAAATAAATAAATGAAGTGGTCGAATTTGTCGAGTATAAAATTACATGCATTTGGTTTTTACACAGGTATCTATGTTTAAGCTCTCCGTTGCTATTGATATGTTGTTCTTTTCAAAAAAAATTTGTAGGTATAATTTAGTCTTTTATCCCTTGCCTCGAGAAAATTGTTACAACTGTAATTGTCCGCGAGTTTTCTAATTTAGATTTCGTGCCCATTTATTGATAGGGGATATTTTTCTAATATCTTAATTCTTTTGATAAGACACCTTTATTTAATGACATATTTACAATGAAATTACACTTTAATGATCACTTGTTCTGGTGAAGGAAACCCACATTCCTACGGGTACTCACTCTAAAATGTTCTTACAAGTGGTGTGAGTTTACCTATCCACACATAGACAGGTGGTGAGTGCTCGCAATGTGAGAGGAGATCCAAGCTTAGCAGTGAGACAGATAAGAATTGCGATAATGACGATGAGTAGATTTTATTGCTCGAGTGTTTAACTTTTAAAATTTTAATGACAGTATAATCTAAAACATATGACACCCAACAGAGATAATACTTGCACTACCAACAATAATAATAATTTGGAAAGGTGCGATATTATCAAGAAGCACAGTACCTGTGAAGAAGAGACGATGTGTCGCTTGTCTGGGGACCAGTCTGAGCAAAGAACCTTAGCCTGATGTCCCTTGAGCACCCGCCGCAGCTTCAGATTGAGAGTGTTGAGTGGTTCCAAGCGTTCCGCCACACAGGACACTGGACATTTTAGAGGAGAAAAC
Organism: Calpodes ethlius; assembly: GCA_018251375.1. Classification (NCBI taxonomy): domain Eukaryota; kingdom Metazoa; phylum Arthropoda; class Insecta; order Lepidoptera; family Hesperiidae; genus Calpodes; species Calpodes ethlius. Next base: position 8,516 of record DWPA01000044.1, read on the forward strand.
AAAATATTAAATTTACAAAATAATACATTTATCTCAGGCAATTTTATCAACACAATTTTTGTTGCACAACAAAGCAAGATGCAATCTAATATGAAAATTAAAAATTGATTACCTACTAAAGTAAATGAAGCTCATCACTTGGTCTGTAGAGATTTGATTTTTATACATACATAAACTTACACCCCCAGTATACAATATACAAATACTCTGTATAAAGAATCTATCAACAATGTTTCATGCTTTTAGATGCACTGGATTACCATGTACACTCTGTCATCAGGAGTAAGTGTAATATATGTTTCTATTTTTAATGGGTATGAGGTAGCTAGGTGTTTATGTTATATTATGTATGTTAGACGGTAAGCTAGTACCAACTTTCCATTCGAAAAAAATATATTGTCTATCACCCATCCACTTGTGCCCAATACATGGGATGGCTGGAAGTGATGGCACTGCAAGTTTAGAAGCTATCTTTAGCCCATAAACTATAACAACAATATAATTTTTAATTGATTGTACCTATTGAAGGTCCTGCTTGCAAATGTTGCAGAAATATAAAAATATAAATACTTAATTATATATAATTATAACATTCATTCTTTTTCTTGCATTACATTTACTTTCATCAACTGCTGCAAGAGATTTATCTTAGAAATAAGAAGATCCTGTGTATATTATTTCCTATAATTTTGTCTAATTTGATGCATACAATCTAGACTACAAGAATAATAAAATAAATTTAATTTAAATTTTGACAAAAGAAATGGACAATTATCCCATTATGAAGTTAGCTCATGAAGTGTGGATGTAGTTAACATTCTTTGATTTAAATAATTATTGTAGTTGGTGTCAGGTGATTGTGCCTAGACATGTATGTTTGTTTACTGTGGTTACACAGTTGCTCATTGCTGAAATGGTAACATATTATACTACTGGCTTTCGTTCTAACGCTCTGTCCCTGCACAGGAGCCAAACACACAAAAACAGAATCTTTCCAGTATAATCAGATACCTAAATGGTCATGTTGATATGATTGTCTTTATGTAGGTAAATATAAAATTGTAAGCAATTAGCGTTATATTAACGTTATGAACGCAGGAATGCACTAGCGGAAGTACAGTGTAGTGTTGTGCACTCACGGGTGACGTCGTTGAGCTTTTGCCGCTCCTCCTCCAGCTTCTGCTTGAGCGCCTCCACTTCGCGCAGCAGCGATTCTAGAGTCTCCTCGGGGCTCGCGGCCACCGCCGTGTCCGCCGCCATCGCCCTGGTCGCCTCGATCGCCCACGGGTAGGTCACCACCACCCCATCCTCACTCACAGAACATCACGTCGCGATCCGAAGGAGCTGGACGCTCCTCGATCTTTCTAAGTTTCCTTAAATCATATTATTCACACCTAATTTAGGGCCAACTAGATTGATTTGCAAAGTAAAACTTGTAAACGTTTCAACGATATGATACAATCGATATCAGAGCATCAGTAATTTTATTTGACAGTGACATGACATTTCGTAAATTCTTACGTCTCACAATCTACAGACACGTTCCTTCTTAAACCACAACTAAGGAGTTCTCAAATTGTTCAAACTTAATATACAAAATATGGAAAGACGATAATTAAATGGGCCTGGACTCTCTTTACATTAATGACACTTTTTGTCATTGCAGACATCTTTAAACAGTCTGCGGAAATGAAGATAGATTATACTTATAGATTGCATTTGAATCTGTGATATGAAATCTCTATCTAGTCTGTGAATATGACATGACATTGTTTTGATTGTAAACGGCATTTTAGTTTTCAAAAGTTGAAAGTGTAAAAAAATATTTAGTTATTAAATTTAATAACATGGATATGAACACACCTCTTCACGTGGAAATTGTGCAAAAAAGGCAAAGTCGCGCTAGTAAAGATCATGTAAAGGAAATAGTTCATTCTTATCTTTCAAACTTCGCTACTTTGACTCCAGGAGCTACTGTTAGTAACAGTGATCTGGAAGAAAATGTAGAGCTTCAAGAGCATGTACATTCAATAACATTCTGCGATGCGGAACACGAATCCGAAGTAGCGACCACAGAGTGCGAGCTTATCTTTCACGTCTATACCCTGGATGCTTTTGGAGCTGAAAGAGACACCATGACCGACAACTCGTCAGGAGAAGAACTTTCGGTGGCGGACGTGTGGGCGTTACCGGCCGAAGAGTTCCATGGATTATGGGAAAACCTAGTGTTCGACTCTAAATTGAAAGAGGAAACTTTACGTTTCGTAGAGACGGCCTTCGAATTCGCGGACCGTGGAGTCGACCCGAATGTCGTAGCTTGGAATCGCGTCGTGCTTCTACACGGACCCCCCGGCACCGGCAAGACTAGCCTTTGCCGCGCACTAGCACAGAAGCTGGCGGTACGATTGGGCGATCGCTTTCCGCGAGCACGATTACTCGAAGTTAATGCGCACGGGCTTTTCTCGAAGTGGTTCTCGGAGAGTGGTAAGTTAGTAGCAAAGTTGTTTGACCGCATCCGCGAGATCGTTGAAGACCAACGGCTGCTAGTGTGCGTACTGCTCGACGAAGTAGAATCGCTAGCGCACGCGCGCCGCGCCGCGCACGCCGGCCTCGAGCCGTCCGACGCCATCCGCGCAGTCAACGCGCTCCTCACGCAGCTCGACCGACTCAAGCGACACCCCAACGCACTCGTGCTGACCACTTCCAACGTGACCGGCGCCATCGACATCGCTCTTGTGGATCGCGCGGATATCAAGCGTCTCGTGGGGCCACCGTCTGCGCGCGTGGCCTATGAGATCCTGCGCGGCTGCTGCGGCGAACTGATGGCGCGCGGCCTGGTGACGCCGCGAGAGCCGCTATTCGCGCTACGCGTGCTGGAGGCGGCACGTTTCGCCGAAGCGGAGGGTTCGCGCGCATCCCTGAGGCTGTGGGCCGTGGCGCGCGATGCGGCGACGGCGGGCGCTTCAGCGCGATCCCTTCGACGTGTACCGTTCCTAGCGTACGCACTACACGCGCGCGGCCAGCCTTCATTGCCGGTGTTCCTGGAAGCGTTGGACGCGGCGCTGCGGCAACAGGTGCAGGACGCCCGGGATCTCAACGACCACTCTGTGGTCGCAGAGGTGTCGTGATTTTTGTGTATTATAATGGAGCTCTATAATTAAGGTTACACAACAGTGTTTAGTAATCGTTCTGTAATGTAATTATAGAATATCTCCCATAAGAACCGATCCAAGATAAGTAGTAAAAAATACTAAGAGTCAATGCAGTAATAGTTGCACATAAAGATTTCTTGTAAATGTTGTTACCCAGCCGTGATATATTGTAAAATGTAATTGTACTTAGTTATAAGGATAAAATAAAACACTTGATACAGAGAGGTGTTAAACATTTATTCATAGTTGTTGTCACCGACCAATGATCCAAAGCATATTGAGGCCGGCGGGGCCGAGGTGGGTGCGCGCCAGGGCGGGCGGCTGACGGCGGGCGGCGCCGGCCAGCAGCAGTAGCAGCGAATGCAGCAGGTTGTTTCGGCCGCGAGACACCTGCGACAACATTTTATTGCACATTTAAAATTGTTGCTGGTTGCGTCCAACACTAAAGTTGCAACACAATGACATTATAATACATCCATACAATACACTATTGTTTTGTATAGTAATACAGCTACAAAAAAAAATTAAATGAGAAATTAATTGTACATTGTATGCAATAAACCTCGGTAAACTTGGGAGCCGGTGGCTCATTTTTTGGCGAGTGTTTTATGAATCCAGAACATATTTAGAATATTTCACTGGATGTCAATGCATGTGTACAACATCCAGGTTTCAATTCCAATGACTTAGTTGATTTTTTTTTTAATCCCACAGTTGGCTAAGTTTAAATAACTAAACTTAAATATTTCCAACATAATACATTTATATTAAATAAAAATAACCTCACCTGAAATTACAAAAAAAACAACATTTAAAGCCCTTATTTTACTTATTCTTATCCTAGTTTTGGGAAAATAAAATTGATAATACTAAATACATGAAAAATTACCATGTCATTAGAAAAAAATTAAAAAATGTGAACGATATAAAATTAAAAAACCTTAATAATATTATTCTAATTATTCTTTACATATATTTATTTGTTAGTTATTTAATCAAATGCAGATATATGAGGCATTTAATGGTGCTTATTAAAAAAATATATTTTTCTGAAATATGTAAAAAAAGCAACAAAATAAAAGGTTTTCTTGGTTTTTGTCTCTATTTTTTGTGGGTAACTGAAGATACCTTGAGCTATGTGCTAATCATCCACTATTTGTTTATATTGTAACTTGGAAGCGTTTTAGAGAATATGATTTTTGAAAATAATTTTGATAGGGCTGACACTGTATTTAACAACCCTATCATAGACAGAGCGTTCATCACACAACAGAGTATATCGCCTCTTACACGTGCCCACACACACGTGAGGGCCGGCTACAAGGTGAAAACAATTTGACAACTCGAAATTCGATGGGCTCAGCCAGCCCAGCTCCCGTGGGCCTACCGACCTCACGGCTACTCTCCCTCGTCCTCGTCGATCGAACTTGGAGCGTGGGATAACGCTTATGAAGTATCCGAAGATAGAAATCTGGAAATCGATTACGCGCTGCGTTACCTCGAGCGTCTCGTCGCCAAGCACGAGCGCGTAGTGCGGCGGCCGCAGCGACACGCGGTGCAGCGCGAGCGCACGCGGACCGCGCGGCGGGGCGGCGGGCGCCGCGCTCAGGTGCGTGGAGCTGAACGCGCGCGCCGTGCCCGCCGCTGGCATCTGCGGTCGGAGCGCGTCGTAGACGCTTAGTTACACTTCAAATTATTAAAAACATGTTCCCTTCCGAAGTAATATCAAAGTACTTAACAAATGCAGGCATTATTTGTGAAATTATATAAATATTAACTAACCAATAGAAAAAAAAAAAATGCTGGTAGTGATCATTATTCATGACTCTAATTAAACTATAGTGTGGGTCTTTATTATATTTAGATAATTAATAGATGACCTTGGGAATGAACGAGGAAAAATCCAGTAAATATTTAAAATTCATCTGATCAACATATTCCTGCCGCCCCGGTTAGGTTAGGTTACTAGAATTGTTGAGGTAAAAATTTGGGCATCTCATCAAAATTAAGCTACTCACGAAAAATCTATCGTTTGTAATAATTGGTGAAAATGTGCCAGGGAACCCGGAGTGTCGTCGTGGAATATGAAGCGTAATGAAATCGGTTATGTGAATCAATGAATGATCTATCTGAACGAGTACCTGTCCGTCGAGGTAGGTGGCGAGCAGGTGCAGCACGATCTCGGCGTCGGTGGGCTTGCTGTCGTCCCAGCCGGAGCCGCCGCCGCACCACCGGTAGTTGGTGAGGCAGCCGCCCGCCGCCAGCTCTGCGGACATGGCACGCGCACCGTAACGTTAGGCCACCGCGCGGTGGGTTTTCTTGACGTATGCGGTCGACGTTCAGGGCCAACAGTTTTCTTTCTGCTGTCACTGCCGAACGTCGACCGAACACGTCGTAAATACACACTCGGCGGCACCGACCGACTGACCGACCTGAGATGCGCTGCACCACGTAGCGCTTGTCGGCGAACGGCTCCAGGTAGGGCAGCAGCGACGGCGGCGGCGCGCGCCCCGGCTCCGGGCCCGGCAGCCCCGCCGCGCGCAGCTCGCGCACCAGCCTCTCCAGAATGGTCACGTGAATCCACTGAAACCAGACGACGACCTGCACTCCTCGCCGACTGATGTTACAACGAAATATATTAATGTTCCCCAGCCGGTGACGGGCCTATAGGTAGTTATATCTGTTTTGACGCCTTGCTTGACGTAACTCGTACGTAACTAGTTAGTAGCTAATCTTTTCAGAAGAAAAGCGTTCGGTCGTAGTGAGTTTTCCTGAGCGACGTTACCGGACCGGACGACGTCGCGGCCGAGACGTCGAGCGGCGTCGGAGAGGAACTTAAAGTGAGTAACTGTTTCGATACCGACCAGTCGCAAGTTGAAGTTCCATTGCGTGAGCCGCTGCGGGTCCAGGTGCAGGCGCCACCACACTTGCGGGGAGCCCTGCGCCGAGCTCTCGTCCAGCTGGCTGCTTTCTGGACAACGAAAGTTTCTCGTCAACGTTACGTTACGTTACGTTACGCCAGCGGGCAGTCGGACGCGAGAGCGCGATACTCACCGGTGTCGAGCGCGGCCAGCTGGTAGGCGGGCGGCGGCGGCGCGGCGGGCGCGGCCCACGCGGCTGAGGCCCCCGGCTCGCCCGTCGCGCGCTCCTCGTACTGCCTGAGAACAGTCATACCGGACGACACCAGATTATGATAATTCACTTCTAGGGTCTGCCGAGGCCAGCGCGGAAGCTGGGCGAGTCGGTAGTTATGCCGTCAAATCTCGGCGAACGTCACCTACCGGTGAACAGTCTTCGCGCCCGAGGGCTTCGACCGACGCTCCACATTACTCAGGCGGATGATACCGGAAGTGTCCGAGCCCACTCGAGCTGCGGTACTCCCGGTTCTTATTAGAGTGATGACGTACCCTACGATGTCTTCCGAATATTATGTCTCGGCCTTCTAAACGGTGCTACTCACTCGGCAACATCGAGACAAACGATATGTTAATTCCCGGCGCCAGGCAGCGAGGAGTAACTCACTTGAGATAGTCAGCCAGCGAGCGGCGATCGGCGATGAAACGGTCGCGGGCGGCGGGCGCGGGGGGCGCGGGCGGCGGGGGCGAGCCACGCGGGGAGGGCGGGGAGGGCGGCGTCGCGGCCGACGGAGACCGCCACGCGCGCGACAGGGACAACGACAGATCCGCGTCCGATGCGACGCTGATGTCACTGTGCGCGTCCTTTGCTATCGACTCCGACAATACGAACGATGAATCTGAATAAGAAATTTCATTGTATACTTGTATCTATGGAAAAGTTGAAGTAATTACTAGTTATAGTACTAACTAAAAGGTCTAATTCGCAGTGTGTTCTAAATTTTGACAGCTATTGTTGTCTTCGAAGTATATCATATCAATATATAAGTAGTATAGTATATAAGTAATCATAGCAACCTTCCCCTACTATGTTACGGAGAGAACTAGATTATTCTAGGCTACTTTGATAGGTTAATTCTGATACGCGAGGGTATCGGGTTTGGCCGCTGACGTATACATATTAGCTATTGTGTGAGCTGACCCAAGTCCGGCGCGGTGAGGCCGAGTAGCCGCAGCTGCGCGCGGGTGAGCGGCAGCGGCGCGGCGCGGCGCGGTAGCACGCGGCGCGCATGGTGCAGCACGCCGCACGCCAGCGCGCCGGCCGCCACCAGCTCCACGTAGTGCGCGCCGCTCGTGTGCCCCGGACACTTGCCCCACCTGCACGGCGCAACCGATCCGTTCGTCGGACAAACGTTATCATATCTATACGATTTCTCCTTAAATACACACAATTTTAATAGTATGAGATGTGCGTGTAAGTACGAATGTGACATTTCACGTACAATAGGCATGGTCATTAATAAAGAGTAAAAAAATATAAAATACGATATTTTGAATATATACTATTGGACCGCTACACCGACCACCGACATCTCGGACACGTATCATCAAATGTAATGGGTTTCAGCATAGTAAAAAAAAGAACAGCCTGTAAATTATTAACCAGAGATATTTAACTTAACGACAGCAATGCCTCACGTATAAAACTTATTATTAAAAGAAAGATATTTAAATATAACAGTAAAATAATTTACCGTTATTAAAATGATGACTCCTTCTGATTATACTTAGAATTTTCAGATAAAAATGTTTACAAAAACCTTTTTTCGCACTAGACATTCCTACAATATTAGAACTTTAAAACGTAAGTGACACCATATTATAACTGCCAATTTTTATATTCAGCGAGCAGCAGCAGGTTCACCAATTTTATAGTGAAAGTATACAAAGACATCCTCATGTCACACTGTTCATGAACCTCTGATTTAACTAGTCAGTACAGAGGCCAAAACCTCCAGCAGCAAGAAACTTGATGCCAGCACCCAACTTGGACTCAAGTGAAATACGTTGTTGCTCTTTATATAGTAATTTTGCATAATGCAAAGTAAAAGATTATTTCAATGAAAATGACAACTTGATTGTAGTATCACAATAATTATAAGGAAAACATCACAGTGTCAGTCAAAATTATTGGACCAAAACTAGATGGAGACAGTTATTTCAGGTGGTAGCACTTGTTTTGCCAATATTCTTAAGCCCAACCTGCACAGAAGATATTTTATCAATCTCTTAAAGATACAAATAGTACTGGGTACGGAGATGTTAACACAAAGATACTAAAATGTACGGCTCAGGTTATCTCTCCAGTATTATCTCATATTATGAATTTCTGTATTGAGCATGGTGTCTCTCCAGATCAAATGAATGTTACCGTAGTGAAACCAGTTTTCAAGAAAAATGATAAGTATGACGTGCAGTTCTATAGACCGATCGCTCTTATACCTATATTATCAAAAGTGCTTGAAAAAATAATTTGTAATAAAATATATGACTACCTCGAAAAATTTTACATTTTAACTGACGAACAAATAGGATGAATAAAAAATAAATCAATAAATGAAGCAATAATAAGTTTCTTGAAGTTAGTAATGTCCAGTCTAGACAATAAGAAGAAAGTGTCGGCGATATATACGGACACGAGCAGGGCGTTTGATTAGGGAGACCATTCTATACTCATAAAAAAATTAGAAGCATATGGCGTACGGAACAATGCATTAAAATTTTTGGAATCATATATATTTGGTAGACAGCAAATAACAGAAATAAGATAACTTAATATGGAAAACAAAACTATTGAAAAATATTTATCAAAACCACGGGAAATTATATTTGACGTACCACAGGGCAGTATTTTAGGACCATTATTATTTTTAATATACATCAACGATTTTCCCCAAGCTATAGAAGAGCCTATAATTCTTTTTGCTGACGATAATGCCAGTATATTCATTAATAATAACCCATTGACATTTGAAAATAATATTAATAATTAACTCAATAAACTCATACAATGGCTTAATAATAATAACCTGAAAATTAATTTAGATAAAATGTGTTTTAAGAATTTTACTTCTAAGAATTCCAAACTGATGACATTGGATATTTCATACTAGGAAAATTTATTTCTGAAACTAAGTCTACGAAATTTTTAGGAATATATATTGATCATGATCTAAGATGGAAAACTCATTTAGAAAATATAACGAAAAAAAAAAAAATCTTTCGCTTTATACATGCTGTCTAAAATACTTAACATCAATGCGACTCCTTACTGCGTATCATGCGTATGTTGGGAGTGCGTTAAGGTTTGGTGTCATGTCTGTAGGAATGCTGCAGGGGTTGATTGAGCTTTCAAAGGGCAAAAGAAATGTATTCAATCAATATGTAAACTGAAGACAATAGAATCCTGTAAGAGTCACTTTGAACAACTAAAAATATTATCACTACCTTCATTATATATTTATGAAGTTACTTTATATATAAGTAATAACATTAATAATTATGAAACTCTGACATTAAATAGACACAAGGATAGGCTAAAAAGTATTTAATCACGGACCACTCTCTTTCTAACACCGTCTTCTGCATGGCAACCAAAATATATAATACTCTACCCAATTATATAAAGTGTGAAAACAGTTATAGCTTCAAATTATCCCTCAAAAAATATTTAATAAAAAAGGCCTACTACTCTATAAATTAATTTTAGGATGACAGACATTTTTGACATATACCTAACACATCTTATGCACATTTGTTTATTATTAAGATTGCAATGTAATGTGACAAATTACTGATTTGAATGACTGAATTTTAAAATTAATATTTTTTTGACATGGTTATAATGAAAATGTATGTAATCTCTATAATATAAACGCTTAGATTTAATATTTATTATTTGCATATCTCTACAGATGAAACTTGGCGGACCAACATATCAAATGTTGTATAATATCTACCCATGTTTTATGCAAATAAAGTATTTGATTTGATGCATGAAGATATGCTTTATTCAATTTGTTGCTAAAACAAGTAGTTATCAACAATTTGTGACAGTAATCTGATTGAAGACTAATTTGAAAGTTCAATTTGTACACACCATCAGTATCATGTTGATAATTCATATCATTAGAAATTATATTGCTTTAGATTATCAAGAACAAATTTTCATTAACGTCGCCAAAAATATACAAGAAATGCCAGAGCATTCCAGTTACCTCTTTTTACTTGTCATATGAAGTACTGCATTCCAAATGGCACATCACACTTATGTTAGTAGGATAACCCAGAATGGTTTTACTCGTCTGTATAAAAATTTCTTCATTTCATCACCATTCCTCTTTACTAGACTATGTGCTGTTAACTTAATCATCGTCATTATCATTAGCACCACGACTTTTATCTCAAAAAGCCTTGATGAGTGAAGATAAAATTTAGTCAAAAATTTTAAACATATTAATTTAGGTATAACATGATACTTACAAATCGTAAACAAATACTATAAGGAAGAAAGCGTTCACGACAATCCATTTGAGGGAACTGGAACGTTTTCTATTTGCATAGTGCACGTCTATCGTCCTCTGGACCAGCGCCGAGTTCGGACTCAGTGACCTGCAGACGAATAGAATTCAGAGCAGTTAACTGATTTCATAGTTATTGTAAACGATCAGGAAACAAACAACACATTAACGTTAATACTTACATCTTGATAAGAATAAAGTTTTGGAGTACAAATGTAATGTTTTTTTTTTTATTTATTTGAAGACATTGCCGTAAATAGAAAGATTAATTCAGTACATTACTTTAAAATTAGTGATATCCAAAGTGTACATATTTTAATGTTTTACTCAAAAGTACCGGCACCCTACAATCCCCACATGTATTAAAAGCACAGTGGTACAGACTAAACTATAGAAAAAGAGTATAGTATATAACAGATAGAGAAACAAAATAGAAAAACATGTATATTAATACAGATAAGGTAGAGATCAAGTATTTTACAGAATACTTTATTTTACAGAGTTGCTCCAGATAAATATAAAAGGTAAAGTTATATTCTGACTCGGAAATATATAGATCAGAATATTTTGATGCAAGGTATTGAAAAACTCTATTCACATGAAATATCTTGAAATTAATACAAAGCACTATATTATTTTTGACAGTACACGCAAATTAAGCTTATGTCAGATATTAAAAAAGATGTAATAGATATATTTTAATTTAATCCTAATTTAAAAAAAAAAAAGATTTTAACATATATTTAGAAAGAGAAGTAGGACTGCCTTACGGACTATTTTTATCAGACAGTTTTTCTATAGTATGCTCACTCTACTTGTATAAAATACTTTGATAAGACCTATCGGTTGGTTGAGCACATATTCGTATACTGTTTACCTACTCTGTGGAGTAGGCAGATATCACATAGCGTTATCAGACATGTATGTCACTATTTAGTCTGTGCAGACACCTGACAATCTTAATCCGAATGAATAGAATATGCTGGGTGCTGCGCCATTTTGCGTTATGCGCGAATGTGTAATGGTTGTCTTTGCTAATGTAAATTTAGTTATTACAGAAAAGTGATTTTATTTTCAATTTAATTGGCTACTCAATTCATTCTCCAGTTTTGTTGTCATCGGTACGCACAGGCGTGTGCGACTACTAGCAGCCTACCATGGGGCGATCTTTGTGTTTGTCACTGGCTCTACTATTTTTAGCCAATGTAATTCCGTCAAAAGCACAAAGTAAGTAGATCATTTTATTTGCAAATTCCACTAATACAGTTTTTAAAAGGGTTCCAATTGTACACGGTGAAGTTACGTGCATGCGCCTGAACCTGTTTCTAGGTCAATACTATGTCCTAGTTGATGCCTGGAGTAGGTGATGTCATAGATGTCTCGCTTTACTGAAATTCACTCTTAAGTTCTTGTTATCACGCCTACTCGCCCAGTGTGGTTTTCATTTATAATGCATTTATAGATTGGTTTCAAAAGGTGACTCATAAAATAATTCTTTCTTCTGTGTCAGTAGTATTATATTTCATTATTGATTATTTATTGCTCCCGTCATAGATTGCACTTTTATCAATAATCTATATATATATGTATTGATAAAATGGTGCAATTCAGTTTTATAAGTCCATCACTCACAATTATTAGTAAAAGAATGTATAAAAATTTTGCCTATTCTTAGTAATCAAAATTTAATCATTCAAAAATAGGTTATTATCTTTTACTGGTCATTAGTAATTGTATTGAGATATTTTATAGATAACATTACAATGATCATGTGTATAAATGTAATATTTGTAGGTAGGTGTATTTTTTAATTTTGACATGCATTGCATACAAAATATTGTATTCATTTTTATTTATTTATATGATAGTCAGACTGTTATATTTTTGTTAAACATGTTTAAATTACACATTATTTATGCATATTTTATCAATAAGAAGCAGACAAAGGGTCCAAACAAAGATCATTGTATGAATATTCCTCTCTGTTGGCGGTAAGGGCATTAGTATCACAAATATTTTTATACTGTAGATCATATTATTGCATTTCAATGACCAAAGTTATGAAATAATTTTATAATAAAAAAATGTCCTACCACTTATTAAGTGGTAACCCGAAACAGGCACACAACAAAATTCAACAGCCATCTTAATTGTTAATGTTAGTCTGACAAGTTGCCACGTGTTTAGCTATGGTTTGCTTGGATTTCTATGACTTTGGTTATAAATTGATGATGACAATAACTAATAAGTCATTCACATTGTTATATACAACAATGGTTGATATTTTTTATGAAGTTATATAAAATATAAAAGCAAAAAGGAAGGAGCTGCAAGCCCTTACTTTGAGGTAGATTAAGTTGAGATTAAAATTGATATGGCTCAAATAAGACATGTGTGGTATTAAGTTGTGTACACCATTTTTTAGACAGATGAACATAATAGATTCCGACAGCATCTGCAACATTGCCACATTACTTGAGTGGATAGAATGTATCACATGGTTGTATGTTAGTTGAGAGTGGTATGTTTGTAATCTTCTTCCCCTCATACTTAATAATGATCAATATACATAGAACATGGAGATAAGAGTCATAATTTAATAATACTTTTTTGTAGAAAACTGTTTTCGTCACTGGCAGTTTTCAAAAAATGATTTTATTATCTCCTTAAATTGGAACAGTATCAAATACTCACACTAAGTTTGTCAAGTCATTTGTAAGTTATGAGATCATTAACAAACACAGTTATAAGATAAGGGCCCCATGAATGTAATGAGAATGATCGTTACTTATTGCGGTCTTCATCAAATTACTGTTTGTCACACGTTACACCACAAGAGTCTTGACAAAAACCCATGGTGACAGAGTTGCAGTTGCCGGACTATTTATAAATGGTAAAGAAATTCCACATGCTACAAAAACATTTCAAATAGGTAACTAAATTTACATAAAAAATTTAACCAACAAATCAAAGCACTATCGGTCGACCGCATTTATGTAGTACTTAAGGTAATTGTAAAAATTGTTCAAAAACAACATGAATTTAAGTACACGATATTTATATTTGGTCTGCAAGATTCGTGTGTAAAGTGATCCACAATCACTCCATATTGTATTTTTACCCTATTCTGAATATTGGGTTTTCTATTCTCTGAATTTTATTTGGATCAGATTATCATTTTTGTATTAGATATTGTTTTCATTATCCAAGAGTGCATGTGGCTAAGCTTCTAGTGTCCAGTTATAGTTACCCACCGATGACATATAGAGATTATATATCGAGGTACCGGTAATATGACATGTCAGGCTATACCATTCACAACAGAGCAGGACGGTAACGGCTATCATAATCGAGTATGCTAGACGACGAAGCTAGGGTCGGTAGGGCTCGTGAGGCCGACGAGCCCCGCCCGACGTGTCTAGAAGATAGCGGCGTGCGCAGAGGCAGACGCAGCGGAGACCCGCGTGACGGTGGCCGAGGGCGCGCCCCTCACGCTGGAGTGCCAGTTGCGACCCGAGCAGCCCACCGAGTGGCGTTGGGAGGGCGGAGACCTGCCCCCCGACGTGCGAGTGGAGCCCGAGCGGCCCGCGCCCGACGGTCGACGGCTGGCCGCGCGCCTCACCGCCGCCGCCGTGGCGCCGCGCCACGCCGGCCTCTACACTTGTTCGCCGGAGCGCGACCAGCGTGTGCGCCTGCAGGTGCAGCCCGCAGCGCGCGCCCCCGCGCCCGCGCCCCCCTCGACCTCCGCCGGTACCGCGCCTAGCGCCTAGCGCGCTGCATGCGCCGCTCTCTCTGCCGCCGCTTGGCCGCTCGTGCCGTAGTTAGCGCGGCGCCGCCTCGGCGCCTTCCACACCTCTGTAAACTCCGCTCCGATCGCGGATAATGTCGCGACGAGCCGGGTGCGATCGATAACTCCTCGGCGGGCTTTCGTTGCGCTCCTGTGTTCGATTTTTTAATATTAAGATGATATTTCGCGATCGGAGCGAAGTAGTTTAGTTAGATGTACGGTCACTAGCGCTCTGTATTGTAGACGAGCAGTAGGCGATCGAAGTATGATATTTCGTTTAGTAGTCCATTTAATGTTATGTTCATGTTGGATGCCCTTATCGTGTAGTACTAGTGCTTGGTACGGGGCCACGGGGCCGCGGGGCCGCGACGCGAACGCCGCACGGGCGTGCCCTCGACCGTGCGCCACTAACAGATCGCTGTCTAATTTTCTTCAGCAGTGTGAAATACCTAACTTATCACAAATAAATTTTTGTAGGTATTCAAGCGCAGTTATTTATTAAATCCATCGGATCCGATATAAATAATGTTATCGCGTACGACGAAACGTTACCGAAGTGGTCTGCGGCCGGCGGCGCCGCGTACTGAATTCATACAAAACAATATGATGGCCCGCTATGGGTGCGACATGACCGATTCTCAAAATTGCCGTCTGAATGTATGTCTAAGTATTAGGTAAATTATTCAAATGTCTGCTATGGCACCGCCATCGTCTATCTGATTTCAATTTATTTTATCATTGAAATTGTATGGAGAATACCGTGGATTGAAACAAATTGAACATGAGTGGGACGAACAATGTGTAGGAAATATATTGATCGCGGATCTTTTACATTCATACGGACAGATAGATAATACTCATATTCGCTGCATGGTTTCTGTCTAAGTACACCATCAATCATCATTCGAGTCGACAATGACAAGGCGGCGACGTTCTGAATGTACGATCTTCCGCGTCGAAGTAGAGCGATCGATCGGAAGGAAGGCCGGCCGCATTAGCGGATTAAAGCCGATTGCAACCACTAAATATCGAGGCGTCGCTCGAGAACGTCGCGCTTCGGGGCCTGCCAGTAGTGGCAAATGACGATTGAGGTCGATCGATGCGTCGCCGCGTCGCCGCCGGGCCGCCGGGCCGCCGCGCCGCCGGCGACGACTCCTTGGCTTCCATTCCAGTGCCGTTCATACATACACGTAACCTAACCGCATAATTATCACCATATCACTAAACATCGCTGCGTAGATCATCATTTCGGTTATCTTTTATTGTAGTACTAATGAAGATAAGGTTGTCGGTGCCGCCTCGTATGTAGCACATTACAAGTTATTTACTCTCTTGTACCTCGCAGTCTCCCCGGGGCGGCACCGCCATCGCTTAACGACGAGCCGGCGACTCCACGTGATCGCTCGTCGCACAATCGTTTCTAGGCGACTTTTTTCAGATAAACGATTAAAGCAAGTATTTATTGTACCTACCGAATACATTGCGCTTATCTGGTTGTCAAAAGGCTACATAATATTAAATTTCATAGAGTATGTTATTTGATGATGACGACGGCAGTAGGGCTCGTGTCGAACAGACCGAGCTGAATCTTGTTTTCAATGAAATAATCTTGCAGGTGAGTCGCCGGCGACCGACGCGGCACTCGCGGGCGATGCCACCGTAGTGGATTTCGAAGTGCGCCTGAAGGGAAACATCACGCTGCAATGCAATTTGCCCAACAATAATGGACGCGAATATATCTGGTGAGTCACATACACACACACAGGTTCCATTTTAACACAGCCAACAAAGAATTAGTCGAGTTCTTTTACGTTCAGACAAAAATAAAAGCATTTAACAAAAATACAATTTTCAATCGAAGTTCCTCTTAGCGGCGTGTGGTAGGAGCGAGACGGAATAAAACGTCTGTTGTCTATGGCGGAAGTGGGAGGTACCTGGAGCCATATCAAATATTAGTGTTTAGTTTTACTTTTGATATTAACATCCGGGTCGTATTAACACCCGCAGTTGAAGTATAAACATGATGTACTTCATTCGTGTGAAGCGTCAGAGTTGACACACATTTTTTTAATTACTAGTCTCGATATGATTGAACGCGTGTTTGTCATGAACACACACAAACAATCTATGACAAGCGGATGTGACGCTAGGTGTGATTTGTTTAGTCATTTAATACACTCACCATTGACTTGTAAGTATGCAGAATATCAGTTAAGAAATGTAATTTAAGTTTTTTTTTCAAAATATCATGTCCCCCACGTAAAGCGGAGATAAATTACTTTTGTCGTGTACCCCGGTAGTAGTGTCGTGTGGGAGTATCGTAGGATAAGTCTTTGAAAAATATTCTGGGTTAGCCATTTCAAAAATATTACGGCCAGTAATCTGTACACAGAATATCCAAACGATATTTGCTGAATATCATACAGGTATGATCCCGATGATGAGGTTGAGACTATGTATGAGGACATCAATAGAGCCTTACGTATCTCCAAAACTCATTTCACAGCTATGACGGAGGACTTTTAATGCAAGACTAGACACACAAATGGCAGCGAGATGAAAGGTGGACCCTTCCGAATTAGAGGACGGAACCACCGAGGACACTTGCTGGCAAACTTCCCGAGTAGTTCTTATATACATATCGTACTTACATCGTACATAAGTGTCATTTCCTTGTTAATCCATTTTATGGGAAAAAAACATTTATGTCCAACAATAGTCCCAACTTCCAGTCTTCTTACTAACGAATCAAAAGTTACTACTGATATACTCATCTACATCTACTGATATACCACGAGGATTCACAGCGCTTGCGAGCGGATAGGCTCTAGTGAAATACGTTTTTGTAAAAATCGACATTTAGATTGTGATTTAGGGGAGAAGTCGCTGCCGTGCTATTTTACGGAAAGCATAGGTTCGGCTTATATTTCTTGGACAAATAGAAAGAAGGGCTCAATTGTTAGTATTGTATTTACTTCGTCGTTGGCATTGTTCAAGAAACTAAAGTGAAAGAATCCTCACAGCAGATGAATGCCTGCTGTAAACAGCTGTATCAAACATGTCTTCGGAAACAACAAGTGCGGCAGTGTGGTATGACATTGATGTATCTCGTTAAATAGTGTGAGAGGTGTGCACTTTATCCATAAATACGGATTCCGTTTGCTGGATACATCGTTGTGGCACGTAATGAGAGCAATCGTACCTATGCGCAACTTGTTTGTTGACTCTGAAGCAAAATTAGGAACTGTAGCAGTTATTCGGAGCTATCGACTGCGAACGCTGCAACATCGTCCGGTCGGATTATAACGTTGCGTTCGGTGCCAAGCGGTCGCCACGGTCACGGACAGAGTCCCCATCGCAGACGCAGACTGCCTTACAATAAATATGTCCGGAAATAGAGGCCAACCTCGAGACGTACGACGGGTAACGGGCACACGAGAGCCGCATGTATTGAAAATTTCACGTACCGGTGATATCTGCTTGGTGTAATGCTTACTTTTATTCTTTTTATTTCTTTCTTTCTACTTCAGTCCAACTTGTAGTGATGATATTTTCTATACAATACAATCACTTAAAAATACAGATAGTACTGGCTACGACAACATAAATACCAAAATACTAAAACACACAGCCAATATTATTTCACCACACAATTTATGCATAGAACATGGATTCTTCCCAGACAACTTGAAAATAACCAAAGTAAAACCTATTTTCAAGAAAAATTACAAACATGATATGCAGTTTTATCGACCGATTGCATTAACACCTATTATCTCTAAGATACTAGAAAAAAAAATATATAAAAATCTATATTCATATCTTGAAAAATTTAACATACTAATTGATGAATAGGTAAGTTTCCGTAAAAATAAATGAAGCAATATGGCAATTTTTAAATTTAATAATGACCGGTTTAGAAAGTAAAAAAAGGGTGACCGCTATCTATATGGACATGACTAGGGCTTTCGATTATGTTGACCATTTAATACTAATTAGCAAGTTGGAATCGTATGGCGTCAGGAATAACGCTTTAAACCTTTTTAAATCATATTTATCTTAAAAATAAGACCTTGGTTAATTATATATGTAAACCTCGAGACATAAACTATGGAGCTAAACATTTGTTATGAGGGTAAATCAATACGTGAAGTTAAATCAACTAAATTTCTAGGTATTCATATCGATAACGACCTCACCTAGAATATGTAATCAAAAAGTTAAGTAAGTTTTCCTTTGCTCTTCACATGTTAACTAAAATAGTCAATATCGAGGCAACTATAACTGCTTATCATGCTTATGTTGGAAGCGCATTAAGATACGGCATCGTGTTCTGGGGTAATGCTGCTGGGGTTGAAGGCGTATTTAAAGCCCAGAAAAAATGTATCAGGTCAATATGCAAGCTAAGGACTATTGAATCATGCAAGAAACACTTCACAACTCTATCTTTTTATGACACTCCCTTCGCTATGTATTTATGAGGTTGCCTTAATGATAAATAATAACATTAAAAAGTACGAAACTTATACATCAGCTAGACATGAATCAAAGTTAAAGAATGTTCCCTCAAGGACTGATTTATATCACAATACAGCCTTCTGTATGGGACCCAAAATTTACAATGCCCTACCTGATGACATTAAAAATAAAAACAAATATGACTTTAGAATAGCACTGAAAAACTATCTTATACAGAAAGCTTTCCATTCTTTAAGTGATTTTTTTAATGATAAATGATTATATATATTGTACTTTATATTGTTTATTATAATTTTCTGAAATGTAATGCAATTTAATTTATTGACTTGTTATGTAATTTATGTTTAATAACTATTTAGATGATAATTTATGACATGGTGTGAATGATTTAATTTATGTGTATTAATTATTGATATATTATGAGCTTCACAATATTTTTTTTCATGCCTTACCAGGTGGAACTAGGCGGATTCATAAAATTTAATGTATATGTACATTGCCCTAGTTGATGCAAATAAATATTTTGAATTTGAATTTCATCCTCTCAGTACGGCTACCATTTCTAATGAACGAATGAATGAATAAAACCATCTACTTCGATTCCTTAGCTTAAGAACCTCCAAACATATATATTTTTATGAAACTCGTTAAATTGACCTACCGCAGAGAGAAGGACATACTATGAATATACAAAGGGGCACGTAACGTCCAAAGTACGTTTAGAATGCATGTAAAAATATGTATAAAACGATGGGCGCATAAATTAAATTTTCCGCTACGAGCTAATATCTACTTATTTCATTGAGACCACGGATACTTTACAAAACTATAATAGTTATTTTAAACTTGAGTATGTAGTAAAAGAATAATTAAGATAATATTTTTTCGTTGTTCCATTGTCGTAAGGACAGAATATTTCACGAACGCTGACAACAAAACGGATAGCCGAGCGGGACGCGGTCGCTCCGTACTTTTTATTCACTTTTATTGATGCAGTGCGACGTCACCGCAGGAGCTCATTCGTCGCCGCTACACAAGCGCAACATATGAGCGTGGTCCGTGCCAGCTTCCGTAAGCCTGCCTATACCACTAGTACCACTGTACTAGTACACGTACCGTATCGGTATCGGCGCGGTAGACAGCTCGCAACGCGATAACACGACGACACTGTTATTACGCTATTACGCTGCGCTATTTGTTTTGCATTATTTGTAAATCCGTCGCTCGTCACGTATTCCACTTAATTCTTATATCAAATAATGAAAATAATAAGGCGAAGAGAAGTAGCTTCCCTGTTTGGTTAACGATTACATCGCGTCTTCACGACGACTTATCACGGAGATACTAAGGAACCTTATGGCCCGTCGTCCCCACGTTGTACCCGTTCAATGAGTCTCAGTTGAAGCTTTAGATAGCTGTGCCTCGTATAGAGGAAGTTCCTTTGACCCCGAGTGGTCTTTCTCGAACACCCGATGTACCTCCTTCCGAAGGGTTGTAGAAGTCATAAAACAATTGAAGGCGCGGAGATCCGGTCTAGACGTAGATCATTACGTTTGGCTAACACTGAATCTTTTTACTTCTTACTACTTCGTACTACCTGACCCAGATAGACCCAAGCGGCAAGTATCGACATGAAACATGCATTAGTTTTTAAGTTATACCACCAGCAAAACATATGTTAAGAGCGCATCCAACACCGTCGTGTAGTTCTTGCGAGACGTGCGTTTGCAACTGTGATGTTCGGTTGATCGTTGTATGGTTTGGACAATGTAGTGAATGTGTTGCAGGAAGAAGAACGGCACGCTCCTGGAGGAGGTGCACGAGCTGAAGGACCGCTACAAGCTGGAGGCGGGCGGCGCGCAGCTGACCGTGCCACGCGGGCTCGAGGACGACTGGGGGAACTACTCGTGCTCGCTGCCCTCCGGTGAGGAGCAGCGCTGGGTCGTGCGCGGCAAGCCTTATGCCAAGCTGCCGCCCAACAGTAACGTCGTCGAAGGTCAGAAGCTGAAGCTTACGTGCAAGGTGATCGGCAAGCCGTACCCGACGGTGACGTGGTGGTACACCAACGGCTCGGAATGGAACGCCAACTACGTGGAGGTCCACGAGGCGCTCGGTGACCGCGTGCAGCTGGAGCAGAGCGAGCAGGGCGTGCCGCACGGCGTGCTGCTGGTGGCGGCCGCCGCGCGCTCCGACGCCGGCCGCTACAACTGCACGCCCGGCAACATCACCCAGGCCGACTCCACCGTGTTGCGCGTCAAGGTACGAGCACGCCCCGGTTGACAAGGACCTAACCTTGTAAATTACATGATAATTCTATATCTGATTGTACATTAATTTAAAGCCACCCGCTTATTTACCACTCAGGAGTATTTTCGTCTTTTCATACATATCAGTATTGTTAAGTTGGCTAATATATTTGTTACTACAATACCTAATTGTACTGAAAAGATATACTGAGGAAATTCTTGCGCCGCTTCTTCTCCTGTTTAATGAGGCACCATTCAGATAATATTTTCCGTGCAAGGTATTGTTTGATGCCTATATGAAAGAAAAAAACGTTTGAATTTGAATAATATTAGATTTTTTTTTAATATCGGGCGAAATGTATCGTATTGTAGCTCAACAAATACGCGAGAGTTTTTTTTTTATTATTTTACATCGCACGGGTCGGTGGACCTGAGAGTGTATTTGGCCCTGATTGCTCTTTCCTGAAATAAAAAAGAATATTGTATTCAATATTTGCAGCTAAATTTCACCACAGGACAGTCAGCAGACTGTGTGGTCTGTAGGAAATAAAGTTAAGCGGCTGAGCCCGAACGTGACTTAACGCGTCAAAAACTTGGCTACTAGTGGAGGCCACGTGGCGCCACTAGTCGTGCCGCGCGCCACTGTGTGTGTCTCGTGTGTGCAGGACATGTACGCGGCGCTGTGGCCGTTCCTGGGGATCTGCGCGGAAGTGTTCATCCTGTGCGCCATCATCCTCGTGTACGAGAAGCGCCGCACCAAGCCCGAGCTCGACGACTCCGACACCGACAACCACGACCAGTGAGTCGACCCCCCCCCCACCCTTCACTCCCGTAGCATACCCAACCGAATTAATTAAATGTTATCTAATTCCGTGAAGCCTACGGGCCTGCCATCGCCTGCAAAGGATTCGTCGTCGAGACCCTGCCCTTTCTTGGACGTGGGCGTTTACGATGGCCGCTCGCCGTCCGGCGTATTTAGGATTGTATCCTTATAGTTACAATGATTACTATATGCCTGGTCGGCTACGCAGCGGCCGGTGTCCTGAGCTCGTGAGTTCGGTGTGTAATTGTGTGTGTCCTTGCAGGAAGAAGTCGTAAGCCGGTGCGGGCGAGTGGGGCGAGGGCGGCTAGGGGGGCGAGGGGGGCCGTCGCGCCGCCGGTACTTCCCGCGATGACCTCCTCTTGTACATATTGTTATTGTTACTTTCGTTATTTTATCGCATAGTCTACGATATGTTAGATAAGGACAGGCCGATCGATCGCCCTCAATATCAGTCACATACCTAGCGGCGAACCGATCCGATACGCCGCTGACGTCACTGTACTTAATCTTGTGCCCGATCGCTCGCAACAAACATTTTGTTTCCTCGTCCGCCCCGACCGCCGCCGACCGCCGCCGACCGTCGCCGCGCGGCCGCGGAGCCGAGCCGCAGCCGCGGCCGCGGCCGTCGCCACGCGACACTCATTAAGGTTCATTAACAATTAACGAGAGTGAGGCCGGCGCGTGACGTCACCGCCGACCTCATCCGATACACTAGTTGAACGAAATTTATTAAATAACCACTAATGGATGTAAAGTAATCGACCGAAGCGAGCCGGCGGCGCGCCTGTATATTTTGCAGTGTAACTACCAAATAAATTATTGTGTTTAGTAATTATGTTGTTTCATTTTTATCGCATTTCCTCCGACCGCGGTCCCCGAGCCGCGCGGAGTCCCGCCGCATGTCATACCTACATGTTTATGTCCTACACATCTCAGTGATCCCTGTGTCCGGCCTGGTCCGGCCTGGTCCGGCCTGGTCCGGCCTGGTCCGCCTTCCTATAGCTATATTTACTACACAGTCCACATTTAAACATTTTTTAGTTGCAATCAATTGACGAGAGAAAATCTTAGACGCATACCTAAATACTCTGCGGGTCCCGTTATCGTAATCTTAAAGTGCAAGGTGCTAACGGGTTGCTATAGAAAGTCTATTTTCAGTTGTGGCACAAAGTTGCACCCAAATCATACTGATATAAAAACAAGCCAAGTGTATGCGGACGTGACGTAACTATGTGATTCCGTTTTGACTACGAAACCCTAAAGGTAGTAAAAATCACTATCTATTGTGTTAACTTAATTCTCGCCTGTTCAGTCAGAAAAGCACTGCGACAAGACTGAAACGACTAGAGATCAGAACCACCAACGATCCGCTACAGGGCTAGCATGGGTTGTCTCGATGACGTAATACCCACGTGCGCGATGCAAATTGTTTATTATTTTGCGATCATTGTTTTTTTTATAACATTTATTGACTTGGAATATAAAATGAGTTGATTCTTAAGATTATTATATCAAAATAAAAAAGGTAGTTCTAAGATGATCAGGGGATTAGGATATAGAAAATATAATTAGTTTTTAAGTAACTTTATTTGAAACGAATTTATATGAAATGCTTTTTTTACTACGTATAATAGTCTTCCCCGTATTTTCAAAAACTAACACGGCGCTTTACTTCGTTAACATCTCAACATCACGAAAATCACCAAAACGTGTAAATGTAATAAACCTATACAACTTATACAATTAGAATAACGATTCCAATAAGAAATTAATAAAATAGCTTACTTGCGGAGTGCATACTTATTAGAAATGAGAACCAAAGAAGACGACTCTCATGCGCTCGGCCACAGCGGCCGAAACGCGAAGAAGGTCCCATTGAACTCGTCAATCCGAGCACGCGGCAGGGAGCGGAGCGGAGTCGCCTCGCGCAGCGGAGGCGAAGTGTCGCCGCAGTGCGAGCAGCACGCCGCGGTTGGGCGCGGGCGAGCCGCGCAGCCGCCGCCCCGTCACCGGCGACACCGCGCCCGCTGCCACCACCCGCCACAGGGCGTTATTACGGTCATGGTCCCGCACGCAGCGCGTGTACGCTCTCGCGGGCGCCTTACTCACCGGCAATGATCCAGTGCGCGAGCGCAGCGTGCTCGTACGTGTAGCCGTCGGACGCGCGCACCGGCTGCCGCGGCGCCACGTGCGACAGCGCGCACAACAGCTCGTGGGGCACGCGCGCCTCCTGCCGGCATATTATGTTATCGACGTAAGGTGTACTAGCCGAGGTCACTGGAGCCCCTTACGTGTAGTGCATGTGGTTTACGGTTGCGTCGTCCGAATTCATTCGTCCGCTTATGCTTATTCTATATATACCGACATTAATATAATATATGTCATCGTAAATAATTAGGTAAACTAAATTCAGTGTTCAACTTACATAAACATTAAAATCTAACAAGGTCTACCGTGTGAATCATAGCGGAATCATGGACAAACCGGATCACTTGCTCCTGGCGGCACTTTCATAGGAACGCCAATTTCTTGAGATAAGAATTCGGCAGTCGTCAAACCTTTACAGTTTTCTGAAACACTGAAGGGAGGAGCCGCCACTATCCAGTTCTTAGCCCGGTTTGACAAAATCGTAGATCCGAGGCTGCTGAAAAACTGGAGTGAAGTAGATGGAATAGATACGAAACTCGATACAACCAGAAATGTGTAGCTACTTATGCTTTCTTTATTAACGATCTTTTATTGCAATTGCTCCATTTAGAAACGTACGAAGAAGACATATACATAAAATATTCAAAATAATAATTATAGTTACAAAACAAAACGTCATCGGTGCAGTAAATTGCCGCCTGTATTACTCACGTCCGCGTGCGACAGCGGAGGTCGGCGCAGCCATTGCAGCTCCTCCACGAGCCGCGCGCGTAGCGAGAGCACGCCCTCCGCGCTCGCCTCGCTCCCCTCGCTCGCCTCGTCCGCTGCATTCGCGTCGCCGTCGCCAACACCTTGATATTTATGTAGCACTGATGTTATCTGAGCAAAGTTTACAATTAGTTCTTTCGACGGAGCAGCATACCGTTACTCGTCGTAACATACCCTCTTGAAAGTACTGCAGCAGCCGGTCGAGCGGCTCGTCCAGAAGCCGCGCGCCGCTGAGCGCGCCGGCTCGCGCCGCCGCCGCCAGCCGCGCCTCCTCCTCCGCCGGCGCCTCCGCACCTATCGTCCTTTTGTCATAATTGCTTGAAGAGCGACGAGTCTTTTAACACTCTTTAGACTCTCCGCTCCAACAGATAATTGATGAAGCTTGGATTCGGTAAATGTTGAATCCCCTGAAGCCACTAGCTACATTATAGCTATCTATAATGATAATAAATCCTTGGGAATTACACTGTACTGTACACTCTATACCCCACAGACTGGTATGACTGACTGATTATTTTATATTGCTTTAGTTACGATGACAGTGATCATGACTTGATACTACACTCGGAATTGGTTCTAGATCCTTCAAAGTGTAACAACACGCTCAAGAAAATGTACGCATATAATTAAGTATGAAAGCTTCTTCAAAATCTATCTATATTTGACTACAACTTGAAGGGTTATCTTTAGACGGATGAATCCGCAGTCATCTACTTTATTATTATCATGACCTTCACCATTACTATATCTGACAAGAAATGGAAGTTAAAGCAAATTTTATAATATGTATATAACACGCGAGCGGACGAGTCGCCGGCGGTAGGCCGTCGCCGAGGCCAGCGTCACTGAGGCGTTTCTAGATAAGAAAGTGTTGATTAAATAATTAGTATGTTCTAGACATCTCAAGTACCTAAAAATAGTCGAAGAAGCTCACCAGGCACCCGACTAACATAATCCCTGAGCCAGCGCTGTACGCCCCCCACACCCCACCAGCGAGGTTCCACACCGACATCCTCTTCACGCTGCTCTCCTGTCCGCTCGGTTGGCTCGGGCAGGCGCCAGATCGACAAGCGGCCAGACAGTGCACCCACCGCCAAGAGACCAGGCTGCAGGAAGGTCGCAGTCGGCGCGCCCCCGGCGCCTCCCGCCGGAACCGCCGCGACCTGGCGAGACTCTAACAATTTATTCTGAGACGATAAAATATATTATTAGTGTAAATGTCCAACTTCAGCAAATGCAAATTTAGGTCAGGAGTCTATTGACGTCCAACTCTACGTATGACACGTGGCCGTGTATATATATATTCTATTAATTTGTACCTGTGTAGCGTGCACCGACCCGATGTGGTGGTCGGTAGTGACGCGCCAAACGCGCGCCCAGCGGTCGGCGCCGGCGGTGGCCAGCGTGAGTAGCGCGCCGCCGCCCCAGCGCACGCTCTGCACCGCTCCGCCGTGCGCTGCCAGCGCGCCGCGCAGCGCCAGCGAGCCGTTCGCGCCACCGCCGTGGACCTTCACGGCCCACAGTTTAACCAGCTCATCCATGCCGCCGGTCGCCAGCAGGTACGTCTGCACCTCGTCGTTGCCGTCCTCCCGCTCGGCGATCGCGACGGCGGCGAAGTCGCAGCTCAGGACACCTGCGTTTACCTTCGGTCGGTTAAAACGATTCCGTCGATCCGAAGGCGCCGTGAGATACGACCGATACATACCGAGGTCGTGGACGTCGGGCAAGCGACACAGCTCGCTGGCGGCGGGCGGCGGCGCCAGGAGCTGCAGGACGCCGCCCGCGCCGCCGGCCGCCGCCACCGAGCCGTCCGCCGCCCACGCCGCGCACGTGCAGGCTGCGCCGCCGCCGCTCTCCGGATATACGCTGCGAATGTCGTCGCCTCGCTTTAATCATTTTTCATCAATGTACCTGATAGAAGTAAGAGACTCGTGTTCAAGTAAGAGACGCCGTTTGGTTAATTGGTGTTACTTGCATCATTTTTCGTCCACACGGCCTTTAGATTACATAACAAACAGAATTATTCGAATATACATCATCCGTCAGAAATATAAACCCGCACCTCCTTTTACTATCTTGAATTTCTGAAAGTTAGTCTAGATAGATACATTTTTGAAACCTCTTCTTAATCTCCGAATATCTTAACCGGTAAAATAACAAAGTTGCAAGGCACCTAGTTTGTAATAATAATGAGTACGGGTAGTGTTTATGCGTTTAAGATGTTCTCTGTTGGCTTAAAAAAACGACGTGTCTTCCGCGTAGTGACTATTCGGCTAAAACCCCCATGACATCCAAAACCAAGGCCCGGCCCCCAGTCCCCGGCAGCCCTGCTCTTCCTGGTTATGGTAGAGACCTTGGTAATGGCAGGGCAGGGGCTGCTAAGAATCTCTGGCAGACATCGGGTTACCAAAACCTACCCGACCGTGCACCAGCCCTCTGCACCTACCTACATGTAATACCAGGACACCGAGGACCGACGACAAGGTTAGAGCTGGAATAAGAGATCCTTATAATATTAGCTTTCAAATAAAAAATAAATCAATATGTATAATATAGTTTTATATACATATGTATATATATGTATACAATACTTTTTAGGACACATGATGAACAGAACTGAAAAATATTGCACATAACTTTAAAAACTTGCCAGAGGCCATTTAAAAGGAAAACTTTTAAAGTTAAATCGATTTCAAGAGCAATACAGTACATTTTAAGGAAAAGTGATTTTATTTATTTACTGTCTTAGACTAATCTTTTACAAGGATCTTTCTGTTTTTAGACTAAAACATGAATTAAATTAAATTCTGATAAACATTTCTAAACGTCAGGAAGGTATAAATAAAATAAAAAATCTATCAAAGCTAGGCTAAAGAAATTGACGAAAAACTTGAAATTGAAAGACGAAGATGAAATAGTCATAGCGCAGACACGGCGTGTTAGCGTTAGATCGTTTATTATGTAGTATACTTAATAATCTCCTTGTGGGCTTAACATAGTGCAACTCACTGCACGGGGGCGGAGCCAGCGCCGTCAATGGTCCAGAGCGTAGCTACGCCGGCGTCGGTGGCCAGGAGCAAGAGCGGCGGTCGGTGCGGGGACACGCGCGCGCAGCGCACCCCGCCGCCGCCCTCGCCGTCCGCACCGCCCGCCGCGGCCGTCGCCCATAAGGACACAACTTCGCAGCCGCTCTACGTAGGAACACGACCATATTTATATGTAACAAACCGGTCTGCGGCGGAGAAATGTAATGTGTGCAATTTATGCACACCTCTACGTCCCATAGGCAGGCTCGGCCGTCCAGGCCGGCGCTGAGCAGGAGGGCTCCGTTCGCACCCAGGTCCACCGAGAGCACGGGGTACTGGTGCGCGTCGAGAGTTTTCTTCAATATCAATTCCCCTCCTTCCTCGCTCCAACTGAAAATTCTCACAGCGCCGTCGCTGAAAAGTCGTAAAATAGTCAAGTAGGTCGTAAATTTGTTTCGTTGTCAGAACCGACACGTTGCTGCGACAAGCGGCTCACCTGCAGGCTGTGGCGAGGCAGTCCCCGTGCGCCGCCACGCAGTTTATGGCGCCGCTGTGCTCGTCGCGCGCGCCCCGCCACGCGCACTCCGCCGCCGCGCCCTCCGCCTCCTCTCCGCTGTGCGGACCGTCGCCGTCGTCCAACAGTAGGTCGTCATCCACCGGTCCGATCCCCTGTTTACGGTATAAACATGACTATAACTAACGGAAGAGAGACTACCTAGGCTCGCTCTTGAATGCCTACAAATATGTGCATTGAATTTGAGTTGCCTATATACGTGTTAAACAAAATACAGTGTGTCAGCTCTGATTCCCGACTAGACCTAAGTTAATTACGTTGCTACTTGAACTCCGAATGTAACTCACTATGGACATTTAATTCAAAATGTAAATTATTAATCTGAGATAATATTCCTGAGTATACAAAGGTACGAGTATTTACTTTATCTTTTCCTTTGACTTTATCCGCGCTTAAAATTGATCATTTGATCTAGAAAACGTTGACTTAAGTTAAAATTTGTTAAACCAATGCATGCCCATGCTCATAGGATTTCCATAGGTACAAATATCTGTGCAATAGATTTTTTTTTTAAATCTACTTTATGTCCGAAAAGAGGGCAACCTTGTCATGTTTTACGGTATTTAGTAGTTTCGTACTTTTAAATCACCCAGTCCGAAGTGTACGAGCGGGGAGCACTCCGGCTCCAGGTCGTCGTCTATACAGAAAGCGCTCAGAGACCACGTGCGTATTGTCTTGTCGTTGGAACCTGTACAGAAACAATGCTGGAATGTTTATTGAAGTACGAAATTCTTATATACAAGTTAATAATGAAACTGGTTTCGTGTAGAACCGTTTCAATAAACCTATAGAAAAATACTAATGTATACATAAATGAAACACTATTGTTGCAAGTACTTAATGTTCTATTTCTTGTATCGACTAACCGGTTACGATGTAGTGGGCGTTCTGCGGCACAACGACGCAGGTGAGATAGCGCGAGTGCGCCGGCAGCACGCGCACGCACGTCCCGGCGGCCACCGACCACAAGCGCGACGTTCGGTCCAGCGAAGCCGACGCTAGCAGCGCTGCGTCACGTGTCCAGCGCAGCGCCGTCACTGCTCCGCCGTGCCCGCTCAGCACTCCTCCCGCCACTGCCCCGCCGGCTCCGGCCAGCCACACGCGCACCCGTGCGTCCTGCCCGCCCGTGGCGGCTGCGCGTCCGCACGAGCTCGCGTCGGCGCACAGCGCGCCCAGGTCGTGCGCGCCGTCCTCCCACACTAGCGGTGTCGGCCCGCCGCCGCCCTCCGGTCCGCTGCTGCATACTTCTACAAATATTTAAACACTGTCCACTTTGATGCCTTAATAACTTGGCGGAATATTCCAGTGAAGATTGTCTCTCCGATGTTAATAACGTTATCGCATACGATGATTTTCAAATGATATAATTATGAGTTGATTTAAGTTTTTCGAGAACCGGTCACACGTTTCGCGTTTCAACTTACCCTCCAAGTTAAAGATTTTAAGCACGCCTTCCGTACAAGCTGCAAGTAGCAATGTGGTGCCAGCGAAAGCGGTAAGGGCGTGCACTGCGCCTTCCAGCGCCCGCACGCACGCTAGCAACTGTGCATCACGCACGCACCACGCTCGCACCGCGCCGTCGTCGTGGCCCACCAGAAGCCGCTCGCTCGTCGCCCAGCAAAGGGCCCGAGCGGCCGCGGCGTGCGGCGCCACCAGGGCCAGCCGCAGCTTCAGCGTGCGCACCGCCCAGATCCGCGCCGCACCGTCTACACCTGCAGATGCTAGCAGTACGCCCGTGGGAGCCCAGCGCGCCGCGGTAACGCCGTAGCGGTGCGCGCGCGGCTCGCCGGCCGCCTGCTGCCAGCCGGCCCCGCGCCGCCACAGCCACAGCCGCAGCGCCCCATCGCCGCCACCCGTCGCCAGCCAGGAGCCGCGTGCATCCGCACACGTCACCTCGCCGCGGTGCGCCCGCATCGTACACACCTCCACCGGTTCACCGACATTCTCCATTCGCCTCGTCGACTAGGCCGTTTGCGTGCACTCTTACCCTCGGTACCTCCGGAAATGGTCGCTATTGAAAACATTGGGCGATGTCGCCAGGAGTTAATATCGTGTCGGTGCCGAAGAATGATTGTTATTAATTACGTTCGACACACGAGGTGGCTAGTGT
This sequence comes from Calpodes ethlius, assembly GCA_018251375.1. NCBI lineage: Eukaryota > Metazoa > Arthropoda > Insecta > Lepidoptera > Hesperiidae > Calpodes > Calpodes ethlius. Next base: position 39,064 of record DWPA01000044.1, read on the forward strand.
GGTGCGAGTGGCGCGAGTGGTGAGAGTGGTGCGGCTATCGATCGAGCCCCGCCGCCCTGTGGCGCTGTCCTCGGCCGTCGTCCGACAAATTACGATCGACATGACATCGCGCTATTGATGAATGTCACCAACGTGGTTTTTGTACTAGTACTTAAGTGATGGATTTAATATAAAACTTTATCTATATGTATAAAAATGAATTGCTGTTCGTTAGTCTCGCTAAAACTCGAGAAAGGCTGAACGGATTTATCTTATCTTGGTCTTGAAATGTCCGTGAAGGTCTAGGGAAGGTTTAAAAGCTGAGAAAAATTGGAATAATTTTCGGGAAAACCCTAAAAACTGTACATTTCTTCTTCCCATATAAACGTTTTCTAAATAAAATTTACAGTAAATTTGAACTTTATTGAATATCAATAAAGTTCATATTAAATGATAATCACTCACTGTGTTCATCGGACCTCATATTACAGCTATGAAACGGAAAAAAAATTTAACGCACCTAAAAATATTTGACAAACAAGTGACAATCTTTAAGACATCAAATGTTTCACCATAATATTTGACATTAGATTTGTCAACCAACTAATATGGAGAATGGATTGAATCCTGTTGCACTTTAGAACACGGAAAGAAGTATTACGATATTGTGGTACGATATCTATGAGTTAGCGAGAACTTTCATTACTTTGGTGATCCTTTGTGATAGTGACATTTATATTTTATGACTAGATGACCCCGCAGACTTCGTACTGCCTCAATCAATAAATAAAAGACCTAATATTTTCTATAAAATAATT
>DWPA01000045.1:0-39783 GCA_018251375.1 Calpodes ethlius
ATTTGAATTTTGAATTTTTACCCGACAACAGCGAAACGTAATGGTGGGTTATGATTTCGGTCTGGATGTGTGAGTTGCATTTATTTGTTCCCGCAGAACTTTTCCTAGTTATACGGACTATGTTACGTCACTCTGAATCCAGCAGGATTTGTCGAAGATTACATAAAAATACATTTCGCATAGTGAAGCCAAAAATAGTATTATAATTTAAACTTGTTCGTAGTTATTTGTGTTTGTGTATATGTTCATTTGTTTTTGCACAACTTCTAAACTATTTATCACAATTCAACAAGCGAGGTGTCGTCAGAAATGTAATTGTCCGCTAGTTATAGTCTTTGTGACGTCACACGGAATTCAACATGGTGCGTTTGAATACGATTTCATAAAAATAATGCAAGGTGTTGAGATTTAGGTTTAGTTTATCTATCTAGTAGTAATAAGTATATCAATGCATAATATTCGCTTTTCAAAGCACGATTTTGGCACATTTAGGATTAAGTTTCAATTTAAAGGCGTCGTATTAAGTTTGAATCAAATGAAAGTGTTTTATAAGTTTAATCTAGATACGTATTCCCTAGGCGTGATTTTCAAGTAGTTAAATTAAAGGTTTCCAAGTTTTGTTTTATAAAAATTCAATGTAGTCATGTTTTGTATACAGACAATGTTTCAATCAATCATCGTTGCATGTGACGGAAGGTGTGCTAGATTTTTACCGAGTACAGTTATAATGACATTTATGAACAGCCGCAAGTTAAAGTTACGGAATGCTGCCTTTTGGTATGGTTAAAATTGAGATGAAATAATCTTTGTTTTATCAAGTGTGCTTTCTGTTTTTTAATTCCTATACAAGAATAGCTGTTTTACTCCATATTTACATAGAATATTATGAGGTCTCACAGTGAAGTAGAAAGAATCAATTTTTCGTATTCTTTGTCATTTCGTATTCTGTAAAGTAGATGGATATACAAACAATAGGTTCTCTCTTTCTAGATCACTGTGACACCTCATAGTACTTTTTGTGAATTAGGTTAGATTATTCCTGTGTGTGTGAATAGTATTTGCGATATGATTCGAAATTGTATTGATGTTGTGCATTCAGATAAACTCGCTGATCATTTCACGTAATCAAAAGAAAAATCGATACATGACGGAATTCAGGAACAAAGCTATGTAAACTCTTGAGATCAAGAAATGTCTCCGCGAAGAGGTTGATAGACACCAATGAAGTTTGATGAATACCTGATTGATTGGCTATTTGATTGGTAGTCTAGCGATAATATCGTTATTTTATAATAGGCGACAGGGTAATGAATGTTCTAGACCTCTTCAGTATGGACGTTGTGGCCAATCAATCAGATATCTTTCCAATACCGGAATATATTGCAAACATTGATCGCGGTGATTGTGTCATGCTATAGGTATCTATTAAACAGGTTTCACGCCAATTATCGCGCACACGCGGCCGGCCAGCCTTGAAGACCTTGTAATATTTCGCATCCTACACTCGGTCCTCGCTCCTTAGTGATATCTATTGTTTATCGTTGATATGGCCATGGATCTGATAAAAACGTTCTATATACATGTACCAGGGTTCGCTATTATTTGGCCTTCATTGTGCTGGGTAATGACGTATGATTTGTTTTGAACTTCGATCGATCTTTGCATATAATCGTTGGTGATCGTATGAATTCGGAAGGATTTTGTTGATTACGTATTAAATGTTCGAGCTACGTTCAGCGTATTACGATTACTATGATTAATGAGCCTAGTATTCACAAACAATAGTTAGAGGTTTCACGGTGAAACAGAAATAATCGATCGGTTGTTGGTATACCTGTCCTTGTCTTTGGCATTGTACAAGACATTAGAGTGAAATAGATGGTGATATAAACAATCGGTGCACTTTTTCTATTTCACTGTCAGATCTCGTAGTATTTTTTGAATATGGGGGTTAATTAAAGTTTGGGTACAGACGAAATTTATATGAAAAGACTGCAGCTATTGCAAATTTTTCTCAAGTGTCTCTGTGCTTTGCAGGACACGTTTATCCCTTGTTTTTAGTTATTATCGTTGGAAGGTCACTCACAAATTACAAGCAGATGGCTTCTCAATTAGTAAGTTGATTAGTTACATACAATTTTTAATCTATCTATCTAATAACTGGGTAACTATTGAGTTGGCAGTCAGTTTAAGTCGTGGTCGAGAAACAAAGCATTAAATAGCTAATAATTTGTAGAAAATCTTACTTTTTTAAGATAGTATTATGTTATAAAACTGATGTCGCGTAGATTCTAAGACGAGATTTTAAACAATTATACAACGGAGATTAGTGCGAATTACTCATAAAACTGGTCCGTTCAGTTGGCAAATAAGGTTTCTCTTTCTACCTACACTTTTCGATTAATAATCAACATTGCGCGCCCGTTTTAATTTCGCATAATAACGTTGTGCGTCCGCGCTTTTTATTCGAAAACCGGGCGTTAAATTAAGGTTAATTCATGCGAGCTGATCGGTTGTGAGTTCCGATTCGATTAATGTTCAGATTTATGTCCAAGCGTTGCGAGGTGCATTGTGTATGTACCCTCCTTTAAGTAACTACTATACGAAGAAATAAAAATTCGGTAAAGTATAACAAAAAACAAGCGTTTTGACCTTGGATTATAGTCGGTCAGTGCTGCAAAATAAAAATGCAAAACAGAGTTCAGCGAAAGCAGCGATGAGAATGATTTTCAACGTCAAACTTTAGGGATACCTCTGTTTTTTTAATAATTTGCGAGATACACATTATAAAGTCATAACGGGGTAACACGTGTTCTCAAATCTCTGTGTCCAGAATTGAGGTTAAAATAATTTTATTCTATGTTATATAGAAATGTGTCTAACTAATACTAAACTTAATCGTCGTCTTTTCTTTCGATGTCAAAGCCGACGGAGTACGTTACGTACGAAAGTTATTACACTTAAACGGTGGGCTGTCGTGATCGATGCCGTGCGGTCGGCGACAGTATTTTAGGGCGTGGCTCATTGAGTAGCTACACAGTAATAGCTGTCGTTTGAATATGAAATAATAGATTAATATACTTTTTGATTCGTTTTTGAAAGCTTTAATTTAATTTGCGATGTTTATTGGTATGCATTTTTGTGTCAAATCTTGCAGTCTGAAATAGATCTAGAATTTTTTCTCTTACTCTACAAAATTAAAATTTTACACATTGCTTTAGTTTCAATGTTGAAGTATTTTTAAGATACGTATGATTTGATACAGTTATTAGGGTTGACTCCAAACGACCGAACTCCTTCATGGTCAATAGTATCGTTACAAATAATTTTGCTAGGGCAATAAAATCTTTAAGGTAAGCCGTGTTTTTTTTAACTATTAATTTACTGTTATTTATTTAAGCGATAACTTCGGATATTGTTATGGATTATAGGTTATTATTTCAATTCAATGTCTCTTAGTCACTCACTAGTTTGGAAAACTTACGTATTGGGTACAATCAAATTTTCTCATTATTTATGAGGTTGTGTGGGCGAACTAGATATGAAACGTGCGTTGTGTTTTTCTACGGCATCGGTTATAATAAATATTCTATTTCTAAACTCAATTTCTTTTTATTCGTTTCGTATGCTGTAAAAATGTTAAATGATCTGTTACTAGATCGCACGGGCCGGTTGGTATTATTCCTGTCCACGGAGCTAAAGGTCTCGCGATCAATCACATCTGACATTTACGAGACAGTTGATTCTCCCTGGTTATTTTTAATTTGTTGTAAGCGACAATGTCAATAATAAGTTGGTCCCTCGATTCCACCTACGCTTTTGGGTTACGGGTGTCAATGAACGGTGGTGACAGGTGACAGGTAGGTTTAGAGATTAAAACGAATCTATGCCCTTATGACATTCAATTAGCACACTAGTGACATTAATTTTGAAATAACACACGATAAAACAGATAGGTAACACACGATAAAACAGATAACACACGATTGACACGATGTTCGCAATCGATACTCGTCAAGCGTGTTGTAAATGTATTGTTGTACGAAGTAAATGGACGGTAATCGATAATTGAATAATAGTAAAAATGTAATTTATCGATATTGTCAGAGATTATGAGCTAGTTACCTAATTCGGTGATTGGACAACGGAACGTTGCGTAATGTTAGAATGCTCAGTATATTTTGGTATCGTTAAAATGTTATTGCTATATATTAATGAATGTTTTTCACTAGCCGCTAGCGTGCGTCAATAAATTGTGCATAGTTAATATTAAAATTTTAAAAATATAGACTTTGTCACTCAGTAACAACTTACAATTTTAGATACAATCCGATTTATTTAAATACATGTTGGCATCCATATATATTCATATACATTTTTATCCCACATTTTATCCCTCAAAATTATTGAATTTTCAAAAATTTTTGTTGTGTTTTCTCACGGTATAAGGTATATCTATACAATGTACCTATTAATATTTTTAAGATGAGCCTCGCCTTTGGGCACCACTGTGTGAAGAAGTAAATTTCTCCTACGACGAACAGATGACTACTAGTGTTATAGTAAAGCAAAAATAAATTACAAATAATCATATGTGTATAAATGCTGTTATCATGCCAATGTAGGTTCTTTTAAGGAAGTTATATGAGAACATAAGGGATTTCTTTTCTCTTTATTATATTGCAGAAAGATTTCTAATACACCATCTAATCGTGTACTCCTTGTATGTATTACACTTGTTACGTAAAACGTATTCATATCCGATTTAATTAAATATATCTCAAAGCTTTCAAACGCGCACTTAAACTAACGCACTAGGTATATTTTGGGCGTAATAAAGCAAAATTACTATACAAACATCACAAATAGTAGGCGATAAGTTTCATAGATTCTCTTTTTAAAAGTACCTTCCCACGCAAATTGTTTAACGGTACTCTGACATCCGCGTGTAGGCTTAATGATGGGTAGAAATGAACAACCAGTCATTGATATGTGATAATACCTTGTTATACCCACGAATATCATGTCTGTAATCTATGGAGATTGTATATTTTGACCCACACAGATATTGCAAGTCAAATAAAAGCTTATAATAATAACTTGATATTAATGTTGTACTTAGTATTCATTAAATATGATTTAATACAATTGGTCTCAATAGAAAGGAGCTATAGCCAACGACGTCCGCGACTTCACAGAGCCTTAATGCTAAATTATATATTTTATTCCGCGGAATCGGATATATTTCTCGTCATAAAAAGTAGTTTAGATTTTATATTTGTATCCAAAATTTCATCTGTATACGATATGGCGTTTAAGTATTGAGTCACAAACATTCAAACGTTATTTATGATAGTAGTAATTTAAAGTCATTTTTACTATTTACCTTATAGTTAATAAAATTCTGAAGTATTTATATAAACTGTATAACCTTAGTCTTAATAGTTGGAATGTTGATCTCGCAAAATGAACCTGTTACGTGCTTAAGTGGGAAATTTCACCAAGGATGTGCAAATACAGCGAATTTTCGTAGCAACACCTAACGCAGCTGCGTACCGTAATTAGTGGATTTTATCTCGCACACCGCCTCTATACCGCGCACATCTCTGGTGGAATCACAGCTTAAAGCTTAAAAAACATAGCATATAATTTATAAGTCAATCAGTGTTTCTGGCATGTCACGAATGTACGTCACCTAGTTTGATCTGAAACATTCGGGGTGACAGTTTTCGCATTGTTTAGCGCCACTTAACATCCGCGTTGGCAACTCACCTACAGTTATTCTCGCGTCTTGCATATGTCATGAGTTCAATAAACTTTATTGTTCATATGTTATTTGAAAGATTACGTGCATAGCTAATAGACTTTCGGCTTTGTTATTCGTAAATAACATCCGACGTTCCAAGCTAAGGCTTGTATTAGCTAATACATGTGTTATTGAAGCTTCGGTATTAATAACGATTCGTTAAAAACGAATACATTTACACATTCTTGCGCCAAGTTGTAAAATGATATGCAGTGGCGGTTTATAATTACTTATTCGAATTTTTTGAACGATTCGGAAATGTGTGGACATAATAAAAAGAATGTATGTGCCACTTAAGACAAAACCGAATCGGGTTAAAACACGAACCGGGAATAATACCGATTCATTCATCCATTCCGAGCCGTGAGGTGCAATATTCGTGCGATATACGAGTATTGTATTCATATTTGATCGATATAAGTTAATAGGTCATACGCAGGGCTTAATGAGAATATCCTTTGCGTTTTATTTCATGAATGACATTATTGACAATAATATTGATGATTGATCAGTATTTCGTGTTGTTTACTTGTTAAGTTCGGGACTGATTCTTGGTTTGGTTTTTTCACATTTGACCAAAATGTCATGGTTTGTGTAGTAATATATTATTATTACTGACTATAATGACTGTCTGATGAACGAAAGGTCCCAGGTTCGATTACCGCGTATTACTGCTTATTAGGTTATTTATCCCGCTGCACCTTGCATCAGTTGCATTCACATTAGCTATGTGTTTAAGTTAACAAGCAGGTGTTGAAGTTTTTGTGGTATGCTATGCAGCTGCCAGATATTTTACATTAGGCAGGGCGTTGATTCTAAATTTGACCCGCACCTTTAAATCTTCATAGATTGTAAGTATATTAATTTGTTATTTTTCGGTAGTAACTATGGACGTTAGAACTGTTAGTGTAGGTTAGTCGTGTTACTAATTTGTGTAACCGTAAGTTGGTCACAGATGCTTTACCACCCCTGAGGACAAGAGGTCGCCTCTTGCCTAAATATAACTAGCAACGTAGAGAACTTACACTTACACTCCTAACGTCCACAGTTATTACTAATAACAAACTGATATTCTTATTAACACCTAAAACTAACAAGACTAACTAACTACAGTCCCTCCTACCGTCCTATTCAAAGCTTGTCGGTGGCAGGGGATCGTAGCACTGCGAGCTTAGTTATCCTGATATCATAAAGAAATATTCAGAATTTCTTCATGACGCAAATATGCGTTTAATTCATACTTAGTGCAACCGATCTATAAATAGCAGCGTCCTTACCACACTTTTTTAAGTGGATACTCTGTAACGAGATTAAGCTCCGATCGGTCGGTTGTGTAGCACGTGTGCGGTGTATTAATAGTCACACCCCCGCCGAGTTACGTCACAAATGTGACGAGTGACGAATGAGATCGCAATTCATTGGGTGACTTTTGTGTTGTTGTCTTTTTGGACCACTGTTACATAAACTCCTTCGTTACGCGTCATGAAACCTGTGTTGGTATGCCTACTGGTATAATATATTTGGGTGGGATAAACACGTCATAGATCAGTGAAGCAAGCATTCGATTCGGTTAATCGGTTTCTGAAATTCGCCGGAATAAACTTACAGACGAACAAACTTTTAAAAATAAATAAAGTAATAATAATACTCACTAACAGTTATTCTCGAACATCTTTCATGTAGAGACAGGTATACGAGTATATCGTTTTATTACATGTAGGGTATGGTATGATGTATCAGGTATGATATATCATGGTCAATTCACCGCCGATCTTTTGCTAAGTAGGGGTAAGAAATAAATAATGAGATGTACTATGAGATTATTGCCGATACTTCCTTATCCATAGTAATCTATATGAGTGAGAGCTTTTTCTGCTATTTCTGCAATAAAAGATTCGGAAATTAAATGAAAAGTTTCGGCCGTAACGTTAGAAACCCAATCAGCATGTAGATCACCATCAGATCCAACCATTCATGTTACTGGTAATGAGAAGAGTGAAGCCTTGATAATGCTCATAGATATCAAATCCATTAGATACACATATAGACAATGTAATTTTATGTATTCCTTCAGGTGTCCCGTCTGCTGGTTGCTTACGATATTTTAAAAGCATTTATGAAACTTGAAATATGTGCTACTTTGTTACTAGACACCAAATGTTTCACTCTGAGTTAGAACTACTTCCTCTTAGATCCGCAGTTGAAATGTTTCATGTTTCTTTAGTTCCGATGATAATGATTTTTTTTATGACAAGTATGACGATGAAACTGCTCAATGATGAACAGCACAGTTAGTAGTATTTTTGCATCACAAACGAAGCTCTTTAGGTTTTTTGAACTATAAATTTATTCAGGGCAAGAATATGAACGAATCCCATGATATATCTAATCTTGATTTTGGTTCTTGGAAAGTTTCCTTTGCTGGTCATTTCCGCGAGTAAAAATTTCTTGAACCGACACGTATTATAGATATGAAAGTGAACTCTTACGTACCAACCCGTTCCTTTTAAAGTGTTGTGTATCATTTGGTTAGCGCTTTCTAATTATTATTGCTTCCTTAAATAGTTTTATTGGATACATTTAGTTGTTGTAACAAGCCGGCAGTTCATATTGAGTTTCCGCGTGACGTAGGGAGAATAGTAGAATTATTAGGTAAGAAATCATGAAATAAATAAAAAACATTAATGTTTTGCCGTATTTATCTATCTTCCAACCACACTTACACTCCAAACGTCCACAGTTCATTTACTAACGACTAACAACAAACTATTATGCATATTAACACATTATACAAAGAACTTACTAATTAGACTTTCCTACAGTTCTATTTAAAGTCAAATTGAGATTTCGCTTATCTTCAAGCTTCTTCATTCAGTTAGGTATCGAACAAAGATGTATATATTTTTTTATATATAAGATAAACTAATGTTATCTTAATAATAATACAGAAAATTATGTAATAGTTACCGGGCACTATATGGTTCAGTTATAGATTTAACCCTAGTAGATGCCATCCGTTCTAACGCCGACACAGTTTCGCCGAATGTCGCAGGTGCTTCGCTCGGAAGTTTACATTTTAAAGTCTATATTTGTAACAGTCAACGGGACATTCACTAAAACAAGCAAGACTCTTTGAGTTTGAATGGAGTTAGCCGAGTTCATGTCCTCATCTATCACGCGCGACGAAAGATGTTCGCTAGTTTGGGAAAATTAGTTCGGGCGTTCAAACGTTGATTAAATAAATTCGTTGAGTGAAAATTTGTGTAGTCGTAAATATTTCGAGGTAGGATATTTGAGGCACATTACCAAACAAAAATGTATCTGGAACCAGACAGAGGAATGTTGATAATTTAAAAAAATATATATACAAATTTACAAAGCAACAGAAGATTCAAGGTGTTGCTAGTGTTTACAATACTACGTTACTGAAACAGTCTAAAATGTCATAATTTTAAAATTACTAATGTTAAAACGTCAGGGTTATTATATTTTATTTTGTTTTGGTTATTTATCTAAAATAAGCGTTTAAAGCAGTTGTTTTCGATTCCTCGTCTTTGAGACGCGCCGAAAGATTATTTGTTTGAAGAAAATAGCTCGAGCGTTAAGACGTTAACTGACAGTTGAAAAATATACTCTGCAAGTTATTTATTTTTGTTTCAAAGAGACAAATAACCGATCACAACATTTGAAAATTGAACTGTATAAATACCAATAGCTTCAAAGTTCAATTTAGATGCAAATGCACAAGGAAAACACGCACGTTTAAACATCAATGATTATTGTAAAGACGCTCTTTGAGCCATTACTGTAAACATTGAGAACAAAGCTGAGTGCAATGAAAAAACAAAAACATTTAAACCGGTGAAAGTAAACAGTGTTCAAGCAGGAATTTCTACATAAATTGATATCAGTCAGGTGTAAGAAGTTCTTCAAAACTTTACGGTAACAATGGAATCTATTATTTCCTACTGGGTTATCTTGGAACATTATGTACTTTTATGTTAACATAGATGTTATATTGATAATGACATTATTTATATGTATTATAGTATCATTTAAAAACAAGAAATCACTTAATAAACACGTTATTCAGACGAACCTATAACTAGTGCCGATTCTGCCGTAGGAATGATTCCATCTTTGTTCATTCTTTATTCTGATTTGTGGTATTGGCAAAGTAACTCTATGTAAGAATATGTAACATTTTCAGTCCTCAATAATAATATTCCAAATTTTAAGATGTAGAACTTTTTCAATTCAATTACTAAACAGAAAAAATAATTTTATCTTGTTTATACATAGATTGACAATCAGTACGGGTAACTTTGAATTTTTCTTATTATTTTGAATTCCCCTATCTTTTATTGGTCTTCTACATCACCTGAGCTCTTAAAACTTTAGCTAAAAATCTATTAATTAAATGCATCCTTTTTTTCTGTCAGCGAACTGGATATAATTATCATCATCGATTCCCTCCGCACGAGCAAGTACGACTTCTCCATTTAATTTCTTGGGTGTTTATAATTTAACGCAACGGAATCTGTTTTGCTCCTGTCATTAACGGTAATATACATCTGCCTTTTTCTTATCAGTATCATTATCATTATCAGTACTACCGACACGATCATTATTACTGTCATTAGTGATAAGTACTCGTCGACCTCCCTGGTTGAGAGATTTGTCGTTACGACTAACGGGTATTTCAATAATCAATATCCCTTGAATCATTATCAGTGATGATGGTGGTGTAACAGGCTAAAACTCATTAGCAGCGCACGGCGCAACATGAATCTGCTATTAGACAGGTTCTAGCATGTCTACTTAGGATGATTCATTAACTGAAGGCTTATAAAAAGTGTTGAATATTCTTAGACGACTAAATTGTCAGCAAGATTTAATGACGTCTGTATGACCATAAAATTGATACTTATTGTAAGACCTGAGTATATAAGATATGTTTAATCGATATCGCAAAACAAAGAACATCGACCTTTCGTTACTCTGTGGCTATGTGACATAATATTACGACTCGCGTTCTTTCTCTGATCCACTAATCATTATAACAGCTGTCTGGCCAACTATGAACGCTTGTATTTCTGTTTTAATTCGATAGCGGGTACATATTTCTTTTACCTATTATAGATTATACAGAAATGTGTAATAGATTAACAAAGATAATGTTGAGTGGGAGACGTTCCCTTAAAATGAATAAAATTCAACTACATGTGGTGCCTTCGAATCCGAAACGGTTTTTACATGTTTTTTATTTATCGATTCTTTAATAGTCACTCCACTCTTTTTGCTTCAGAAATCTAGTTAGTACCCATACCTAACACAGTTGCTAATAAATTTCATCAGGTGCAAGACAATCTTTAAATTTACGCATTTATTTCATTCTAAGGGTCAGTTTTTATTGTTGTATTAGATATTTGGTACGTAATAATAATAATATATACCTATATGCAACTGTGCAGTGATTATCTGTTTGCGGCATTTTCTTGATGTTTTAGGGAACCTCGTCAATAGCGAGATCTATATCCCTTCAAAAATAATCCTATCTTTTAAACTGGACTAAATTACACATCGTTTAAGTAATACCGGAGTTAATCCCGGACCAACATATGCGGATAATTCATATGATATATACCTACATAAGATATTAGCAATATAATAGAAAACATATAACCACTCATACCTTTGATTACAATCATTATTATGCACGTAGTCATTATTCTTCTGATCTTGCGTCATGATTACGCCTATGACACAACAACACAACACCTACAGCCAGTTGCAGGGACGCACTTTAAATTTAACACTACTATATGTACTAATGCCCTGTACCACAGGGACAGCATTAGACGTTTTAAACCATTAAAGATTATATATTATTAAAGTAGTTCTGTGATACGTCATTAAATTAAAGGTTCGTTAGAGCTAATGCATTCATACTGTGACGATGGTTTAATAAACAGCTTTGTTATTGATTGATAGACATTTGTAAGTTTGTCCGTTACTAAGCCTGTATGTAGGCGTGTAGGTATATATTTTATTTGTTTCTAGCTGTTCTACTTGCATGTCAATTTTGGCAGAGATAAATGGCGCGCTTACAATAAGTAACTTGAACCTGTAGCAGAAATTAATTTAGTTACATGTGAATAAGTGCGTCGACCGACTAGGTATGTAGTGTGACATAACTCGGCCCGCACCTCGCACTGGTCAACGTGCAACTTAACAAGTCGTCATCGTCGATTACTATGCTATTGCGGTCTCGGCTTCTGGACCTGAACTCAATCGATTTTCACACATATGTCTATCGACTCAGAGATCACGTGATGGGACCTCGTGGCTTGGAGTGGCTGTTGTTGCGGTAGCCGGTTGTTGACGCTATCGGTAATTGAATTTAGTTGTTGAACTCCCCCACATGTTATGAAATAAGTTTTAGTGATATCTTAGATTAGATTTAGAAACAAATAGATTATCTCGAAAGAGAGTAGAGGACATTAGTCAAATCTATTCTTATAATGAAACGGTAATGTTGTTACATTGCACTTACATACATATTTTTGTAAATTTTAATATAGGCTTTGTTATCGACATAGAAGCGATAAATTATGGATATTTTTGTCTATCACGTGGAAAACATTTCAGATAACCAGCTGATACTAGGTATATTTATAGTTCAGCATGGTATCCTAGAATGCTATCAGAAGCCGATACAGCTTGGTGATAAGACTTAACGTGAGAAGTATATTATTAAGTGCGTTTTTATGTAAACTACTGACAAATGAACAGAGGAACTTCATGGTGGTAAATGATTATCTCGCTATGAACATCGGTAAGCCCAAAATCATTACCGATGTTTTGCAGACCTAGAAGTAGAAGATATGAAGGATCTGTCCATCACTAGCTCTCTCTTTCTCTGTTCCATTTACATGTCAATGACCTTGCTGTAATTGGATATATATTTAATGAAGGTACACAATCCCCCGATTCGTTCGTTTACAAAACGATGCTTTTAGCGTCTAGGTGTGTTTCCGTCGAATCGGCGTTAATATGCTCAAATAACGCCAACCTTCCTCCAATACTAGAGTGTCGCAAGCTTGCAGTAATAGTATGCTTTGTAATAATTATGTCGCCGGCCAAGGCTGAGGTAACGCGATACTGGCTAATGTCCGATCGATGAATTCATTTGTGGTGTGGTTGTTTTGATCGAACCAAGTTGGTAGTTGGTTCGAGTTTTATTTCATTTGTTCCTTCCACAATATTGAAATAACCGCTTTTTATTACATGCATATTAATATATATACGGTACATCCTTAATAACATTTTTAACCATTTTTGTCTGTCTGTCTGTTTGTTCTGGCTAATATGTGAAATGGCGATTTGAAATCTGATTTTGACGGGACTTTTATTGGCAGGTAGCTGATGTAATAAGGCGTAACTTAGGCCACTAAAACAAAATAAAGTAAAACACTTTTTTTTAATTCCTCGCGGACGAAGTCGCTGGCACAGCTTGTTTTGAACTATATATCGAGGGGTACGAGTATAAATGACATTATTGTTGATTACCGTGAATCCGGGTTCATTCGACGGAGAAAAATTCGTTGATTCCCAAAATACATATAACTCAATATCGCCCGAAATTTTATTTCAATCGAATAGCGTTTTACCCTTCGATATGATCGTTTACTCTTGCTAATGATTTTGGGATTACATCCTTTTTTTGCATAATGTAAACAGAACCTAAATAGAACCAAATAATTGATTATGCCAAAAAAGAACTGTTTTTTTTATCTCGCAAAGAAATTCGCCGTGAGTGGAATTACCATATTGCCGCGTAAAAAACATATATCACAGACTATATAAATAACTGTGCCAGCCAGTAATCTAGAGCTCGGCTCGTGGCTGGAGTATTTGTTGCCATGCAAACTAGTTTTAATTACAATAAAAAAGCAAATGAGCATTGGAAAATATCACTTCATTTTAAACAGCATGCATTGTATTCAGCCTCACACATTCTCCCAGCCGTTTACATTGCATCAGGTCGTTATGTAATCTTGTCCTGGGTCACACTAGCTTCACACTAAGATGTTTCGTTTGGCTATTCTCAATCTTATCTGATTGATTTTCCATGAGAATTGAGATGTTTTTCCGCGTTGAACAGCAGCCTATCGTCACAACCCATAACTGCCCCACTGCTGGGCATATTCCACCACGCTGGCCAAGTGCGGATTGCTATACCTCACACACCTTCGAGAATATTATGGAGAACTCTCGGGTGTGCAGATTTCGCCATGATATTTTCCAGTAGCCTATGGCACTCCACAATACCTTCCTATGGTACCCTTATTGTACGGACATACTACCGTACTGTATTGGACGTTAAAGTAAGCAAATTTTTGAGGTGTGGTCTAATAGCGTACTACGAGTATCAATATTTACTATTGATCACAGTATAGCGTTACTTGTAGTAACATTTTACTAGTAACTTAATTTAGGGTTAACATTCGACTGTCATTGAACGTAAATTTGTCAATCTAATTCAGAGGTTACTTTTGTTTGATATTATTTAATATTAGATGTTTGTCACGGCCCACGTGTGAGAAAAGAGCAACAATAAAAGGGTTGTCAATTCCTTTCCATCACTGGTTGCCATGTAACACTTTGTTGTTATACGCTTTCTATACTTTTACTGAAATATATGTCGTAATGGATCTTCACATAGAAATGAAATGTTTTTTTTTACGGTGAAGAGGAGCTTATAGGACTCTTCATCCTCCCAACTATCTACACACCAAAAATCATACCTTAAGGAAGCTCCGTTGTGCCTTGAATGAACGACGAACAAGCAAAGAAATCAATAAACAAACAAACATGCGAAAGAGTTCGCATTTATATTATTAGTATAGATTTTATGTTTGTCGTCAGATGGCTTATGCACTCGTTTATCGGATAAATAATAAAAAGAGAGAAAAAATGGCATATGCGTTTAGGTTTTTATGTAGGTAGCCGATAAGCCGGGCTCGAACCTGTCTTATCCTATCAATACGGGGAAGTTGTGGAAAAACCAATTTACTTCAATAGAAAAATTATTGCTACAAATACAAATACTACAAATTCCAGTAAATGTCTGTAGATGTTTATTTATTAAAACACTAGATGTTGCCCGCAGATTAGCCCGCGTGCTGTAAAAAGGACCGCTATAAAAATATTCTCGATTCCAATATGTCACTTGTTGCCAGTCAGTGCTTTTCTGTTAACCACGGTTTTTTAACTTGGCTTAAATATGAACAGAAACGAGATATTTTTTCGCGATGAAAAGTATCCTAAGGTACTCTGTTCATCTTCTCAACTATCTGTACACTAAAGATATTATACGGACTCTCAGTTGACCCGTGAATGAAGAACAAACAAACACAATTTAGCATTTATAATATTAGTACAGGTACGTTAGGTTAACCTCTAAACTGCAATTCTGTTTTCAAATTAGATAAGGTAGTATTATATCGTGCTAGGAAAGTATTAAAGAAGTATGTATTATAGACCTCTCATTTAAGCTTTTTTCAACTAAAGACCTTCTGTAATAGAGAATAAGATTAAGTTTGCGTTACAACCAGTGTACCTACTGTTTATTTAAGTAACAGACGTTCCGGGAACTACGATGTACGTATTTTGAATATCTACCAAGCGTAATATTTCATCCAGGCGTAAACATTGAAGTTTTTTCTGTTATGTCCAAAGGGAGTCTCCATATTTGACATCTTACCGGAATACATTTTAATACTCGTTCCAGGCAGTATTATAATAATGCCAGTTAATATAAAATATATTTGTAATATCTGTAGTAGTTACGAAATTATCATGCGCTATCAAATCCAATGTTCTTTTTAAAACATCTATCTTTAAACATAAAACAAACCGTGAAATCAGAAAAGTCGCTCAACGATGTTTTTTTTTCGCTTAATTTGGTCATCAAAACGTATATCTTAAGAAGTACTAAATAGTCAATATATATTATTTTTACAATACCATCAACCACACATCATTAACCATAGATTAATAGGTAAACATACTTGCTTTTTGTAAAAAGTTTTAATTGGTTCCGAGTTGGGTTGACTGAATGAAATAAACGACTCAAATAAATTTCAGAAGGGTGTACACTCATTTTCATAGGGAATTCCTACAAATCTCCGATGCCGTTAGTCGTGTCAATCGCTTCAAAACTCAAAACTCAATGGTGCACAACCGTCGCGGACTGCGACCACCGGACCAGCTCTATATTACTTTCACACGCCGACAACTTACATATATGCTAACAGCGCAATTTCACCTACATACACTTGTAATACACTAATCCACAGCTGATTCTTTAATAGCGTTTGTCTTAGAAATAACTTCGGAATAAAACTGATTGCTATGAAAGTAACAGATGCATCTTCACTCGACCATGTCTTTATTCGAAAGCATTGAGTTCTATTAAACAACTAGACATAATATCATAACGCGGGATATATAAAACACGGCAATACTTTGCGAAACCTTATGTAATAATGGAGGACGTATCGAGATTTATGATCTTTAATTACTTCATTCTCAGCCGAATTATATTTTCTATATCTTCCTTATCTGATATTTTGAACACGGTTAACAATTTGATCTAAATTAAAGCACATATCCGTAGTTCTGTTCACTAACTTAACTGATGGCGACGGTTGAAATTGCTCTTGCAAATTGGTTCTGTCTGTCTGTCCCACTAAATGAGTACAGGAACTGTTACTATGATTGTTGTGTCTGTGATTATAATTTCCTATTCGCTTGGTTCTACAGTAGTACCGAAGTAGCCCTTTTATTTTAACTGAGAGGTGATTCTGTTAGGTCTCATAGAAGTAATATTCGTTTTTTTAAGATGATAATCGCAAATTGGGGGAGACCTATGGTCAGCAGTCGAAGGTCCACTGCTTGATAAAATAGAATTTTAAATCAATGTATTGTCCTATAGGAATCAATGTGTTTATGAATAAAAAAAAAAGATACTTAAATAAAATCTAAAGTATCGATACAGTATCAAAAATTATCAACAGATAGAATTGGCACTGATGTCATGCCACACGAGAAATATAATAATAGTTGACATTAATATCGTAGAAGAAGGAAAACTAACTAACTAAAATTTCAGCCAAAGTTACTTTTATTGCATTAGCATACAATTCACTTTATAGAGTACTTTACAACATAATATATGTAGAGAAGTTGGTATTGTACCTGATCAAAACAAAAAAAATTGCGGTTTTTGTTAAAAAAAAAAACACAAACTTGCGATTTTCTCGAAAGCTGAAAATTGTAAGTAAGTTTATTTTCCTTCTATGGGGCCGATACAATAGCTGATAATTAAGAGTGCAAGGATATATTTCAAACATTCGCACTAGTTCAAATGAGATTGGCAATAATCAAGTCAGTTAATGACACACGGAGTAGACTAAATCTAAATGATATGCTATTTGGGTTAACGATTTCATTAATACTATAATCGTGATTGACCTTAGCCACTTTAAAAAAGTCGCAAGTTGCTTCTAAATTACACGATAGCAAGTGTTGGCAATGTTACGTTCCATTCTGTACAACATTGTCATCAGTGACGTGATACATGGTAATGACCACGTTCAATCTTAAGTCGTCAAATG
Organism: Calpodes ethlius; assembly: GCA_018251375.1. Classification (NCBI taxonomy): domain Eukaryota; kingdom Metazoa; phylum Arthropoda; class Insecta; order Lepidoptera; family Hesperiidae; genus Calpodes; species Calpodes ethlius. The sequence goes on from DWPA01000045.1 coordinate 17,491, forward strand.
TGATACAATAGGGTTACTGTGGTCATTGCATAAGATGATCCAAATGCACCATGTCATTCTTAAAGTCTCATTTCTTACATTTTGCAACGCTCGTGGCGTTTCTCTTTAATGATCGGAACATTATCTGAAATTGATTTTGCCATCAGTTTGTCACGATTCTCAATGGTGTTACGAGTTCTATTTCATAATTAACATAACGATTTTGACCTGTTGATTGAGTGGTAGCGTCTTTAAAGAATTTTAATCGTGTACGCTATTAACATTTATAGTGTTTAAATGTAAATTCGATGTTAAAATCTATATTGGATCTTTATGGTCTATGGTGTTATAAATAAACAATATTGCTTTATTATTTTGACTAAATCTTTAAGCATTTGTAATTATTTCATCATTGACATATTTTATATAAATAATATAGTTCTTATTGAAAATTAATATGACAGTAACTTCAGCGGAATATAGATCAATTCTGAACTCATGGCATTTCTCATTAATACATTTCAAATGTAAGCAACGAAGGTGAAGTAACATAACATTATAATATGAAATTGCATATTTTTAATGTTGAAAAGAACTGTTTTGTTTCACAAGACCATTGTTTGTTAATTCTGAAACCTAGTAAAGCGGTCGTGTAGAGAGATGGTTTACGAAATATCTAAAAATAATTAATAATTCTAAATTCCCGCACGATATGCATGGCTTTTAGCTACGGTTTGTCGGCAAGAGACAATTTGTCCATATCGTTTGAACGGTACACTCATTTAGTAACACTTTTACTGATCAATTTCAGTCCAGTCACGCTTTCTTTATTCGGTTCTACACAAATTGTTTAATTTTAAAGAATAGAACGTTTATAGTTCAGTGGTTTCTCTTCAATTGAGCTCTTAACTATAGCTTTGTTTTCAGTGTTGAAACAGACGTTACGTACTTAATTTAGTAGTCTCATTTTAAATTCATGGAATTCTCTACTTACTTTATTACTACTTGCCTTAACTTGGTTTATTGGGTCTGATAAATCCATAAATGTCTTTAGGCGACACGTTTCTTGCTCCAAAACCGATCATTAGGCTAGCAGAATTTGTACAGAAATTCGCTAAGCCGATTTAATTAGCCTATGTTTATAGACAACTTTAAAATAAACCTTGATGCAATTACGTTTAAGTAGAACTTAACAAGGTTCTTAAAAAGGCTTCATGCTATTCACATTACAGCATTATTTTGACTTTAAAGGATCGTCTAGGCTAAATGTTTATAGTATACGCCTCAAATCGGTATTGATATTATTGAGGTCTATGTAAATTGTAATATGTATATAACTATAAATTGTAATCCACGTGTGCCCAGCTGCGCCAAACAAACTCGTTTGCGTCTGTCTACACGCCAGCCTGTGTCCCACTTAATGACAAAGTATTCTTTTTGATCTTCTTGTAGCTTGTCTTCATTGAACTGGCAAGTGCGAGCTGACAGGTTTTAGAATTGGTTAATGTGAACTATCCCAGACACATACAACAGATTCTTTATTGATTATTCTCTCGAACAAACAATTTCTTATCTATGGGCTTTAATGTCAAAATAATTGCTGGATTCCAACATGATAAATAAAAAAGTTCTCGGTACTGTAATGAAAATAAAGATTGAACAAACTGAGAAGATAATAAAATAAGACAACAACATTGTCGAAATTTAAAAACACGTAATATCATCTACCTATGTTACTTTTCTAAATAACATTCCAAAACTTCCAACGCTAGTGTAGATTAAAGAACCATTTCCATATTGTAATGTTGCGGAGTTGCGGTGGTGCAGCGTCGCAATGTAGGAAACGCTTAGCCGAGCCCGTCTTAATGACCCATTCACGTGTTGCGACGTTCTCGCGTAATGGGACGCACGATTTTAAAGACTTATACATTTTCTTGCGCTCCTTAGATGTTTGCGTCTTTTGTTTGTTTACCGTCATTCCAGTTGTGCACCAAGATTTTGGTGTGTGGTCCCAGTTTTGTTTACGATTTTTGAATAACAAATTGTGGAAATCATTTACTTACTAGAGAGTTTTCTCTTAGAATATCTTTATGACAAAGATTAAGGGTATACTAAGACCCATTTTTAACCTTGTATATTTTAATTTCTTCTCCACCTACACATTACACAAGCTCACTTCTACATATCTCGTACAAAATATTAACATTCACATTAGTAAAAATAGTAATATTTATATCTTTCATCATGTTTATTTACTTCTGCTAATAAGTCTTTATTGTACACAACGTCAAGCCTATAAGGAATATTTAAAGCAGGAAGTTGAATGTACATTGTTTCGAATGCAGTAACTGTGGCGTTATGGATACTTATTGTCTTAATATTATATTATATACTTCAAGCAGTAGTTCTAACTTTACATTTATTACTATGATGTTTATTGAAGAAAAAAATACTCGTTTTCTTTTCATAACTTTTAGCACGAAAGAGCCAACTACAAGCGAAGCGCACTCATGTTGCTATAAGGCGTAGCAAATACGAGTGTGACGAGAAAGTTTTCGTTTGCGGGTCAAATGTTTTGGCTGTATTTTGCGTTTACATTCTCAAAGGAGTCTCGAGAGTTTGTTTTGGTATCCACGTCTAGTGCCTCATGAACCGAACCAGGTCGCAGCACGACACCTGCACCAGTTTCCCACGGACACTTGGCCAAGTGAAATTTGCTTGTCGGTTATCCATAACCATCAAGTCTTTTTTAAGGTTACCTTCTTTACGAATGCTTTCGTCATGAAATATTTCTTTGTGATATTCATGTTTAGTTTCAGACCTAGATGTGTTCTGTGAATGCTATTTATGTTTTAGTGCAAAATGAAATATTACGTGGCCTTGCCAGTGACGTTAAAAGCAATGTTGTTCGTCACTGTATTGAGAGTTGTTGTATTGTAGATTGCGATGTTTGGTACATAATGCATATATTATGATTTTAATTCAATTCAACATTAATCTTGGAATATTATATCCAGTGGCACGATTAATGAACGATGGTATTATTTAACAAATGGCCGCTAAAGTATTGTGAAATAATTTCAAATGGCCTATTGTTTCTCTGCAGTCAAGAGGTCATTAAACGTGCGCTCAGACCTCCGCACGTTGAGCAGATTTAAATGAAATCAGCCAGCCTTTTTATGCTTTTAAACGTTGGCTCAGAATGTTGTGAGTTTATGAAATTAAAAAAATATATATATTTTATCTTCTATCTAGACTTTAGTAAGGAAAACATTGATGCGCCCGCAGTAAATTACTGTAAGGAGTGAAGAGAAAACGTCGCCGAGAAAATTTTACTCATCAATAAAGTATTGTACAATTTTTAGGTGATCGATAAATTAACGACACGTACACATCCTTCAATTCTGTATGTGGTTTTAAGTCATTAAAAGTATGACAGAAATTATTTAATTCTTTCGGCAATAATTTAAGTTCAGTTTATACGAGATATTTTTTACAGTTGTCAGATTTATTGGCGTAAAGATAAAAACTATAAGTATATCATCTTAGAGAAGATATACGTACTGCAGTGTCGTCAAAAATACCACCACAGCCATCAATCATTTTTAGTTTTCCTTTATTACTCCTTTCAAAGTTTTGTTACCGTTATGGATGTATGTGCTATAAATCTTAAATTTCACGTTAAATAATTTGAATTAATGATAGAAAATGCAAAAAATATTCACCGAAGCAAGACTGGAGGCCTCAAACCCCAACGTTCTATCTATCTGTGAGTCACTGCGTACCTACAGTTGTTTTTTGCGGAACATTTGTGAGTTTTTGTTCTATTGTAATGTGGAGATGGAAAAAATAATGACTCCTTCCATTATGTTGCGGAGGTCGTTGGTATTGGGTTCCTTGCGTGTTGAGTTTGATCACATTTGAATTACCATATTTTTATAAATATTACCTAAATATTTGTGTGCAACCTTGCGTGTTTTTCTCCACATTTTCTGTGCTTCGTTGTTAAATTTGTTGTATCTTTTGAGAATCCGTTATAAACTTCTTCAAAACGTTTTATTTGTTTTGGATCTAATGTAATGTCTTTTCCGGAACCTTTGAGTTTAACATCTATTTTATTATGATCTGAGTATGTTAGTGTTCTATGCTACTGGCATATTTATCTACTGCTATTTAAAAATATAATTAAAGGAAAAAATATTATAATTTAAATAAAACTCCAACGTCGGTATTTTCGATAACGATATGAGTATTTTCAAGGAAACTAACTTCTACTAAGAATTTTAGGTGGATTGCAGTCAAACTTTAACTTACATTTAAAAAAAAACTTCAAATAAATAACATTGTAACTATGGTTACCACAATTACGTTTCATTACGCCCAATGAAGGGCATTGTTAAAATTCTACGAATAATATTTGAACCAACGTTATACTTTCTGAGATGATCATTCTATAAACAAACGCTTTGGCTTCATCCCGTGTCTACTAATATTAGTGTAATAATCTCGGTTTCCAAGACTTGTGTTGTGTGGAACGAATCATGACGTGAGTCAGCTTTGTCGACCTTTCCCGCGTCTAAATTCGCGCTGCCAACGACCCGCTTGCGATAATATCCTTCTTAATTAATAAATTAACGCTTAAATTGTTCTTACGATAAGGGCTTCCTTTTCTCCTTTTTTTGTTGGATTGAATGAAATCTACAATGTTGAGTAAGAATTTATCTGTAATTGCGTGATATTCACTTTTACTTTCATCTGCACTTTTAAGATTAAATGATGTATATTTAAAAAGATTTTTTACATTTAAAACCTCACCAACATACGGTATGAAGTAGGACTTGATTATATTTCTATATTGTTAGTTTAAATTATTGTCAAAATATAAAGTATCAAAACTTAGATGTAACAATTATCATTTAATAAATGTGTCTTGTTTTATGTTAACTTGAATTAGTTAATAGGTATATTACGATGATCTGATATCAAGGTAATCATAGCGTATTGTCATGGTCCCTTAAGTGTAATATTAGGATTAAAATAAGGTAAAAGTTCCATAACAATTCCGCCTTCATTAACCACATGCATATTTATTTAAACAGTTTGATTTTTTTATTGCAATTCATCAAAAGAATACAAGGAAACCATATTATAGTCGAATACATTTCAGACTTCCGTGAATCGCGTGCCACCAAGGCTGAGTAAGCCCACGTACTTGGATCTCTTGTATGGATTCATGGACGTATTCAGTAGAAACTAGTAGTGATATAGGATCAATGTCCTAAATAAATACGACTAATAACTAAATAGCTTACACTACATTCTTTCACGTTTTATTTTACTCTGTTGTAATTTTATTTATTAAAATAAATATAGGTAATATTGGAATATCAACGTATTTTATTATGTTATCTATGAATCGTGATATGAAATAAAAAATCTATATGTCTACGTTCTAACTTCATTCTTAATCATCATATCGATAGGTGAAAAGATTTTAGTTTAAGCGACTTTTTTGCCCATTACAATGAATCCGCGTTCATTCGAGGCAAAAAAAAGTGGTTGATTTCGAAAATGTATAAACTCATTGCCGAAAATATAGCTCAAATCAAATAGTTTTTCATGTATCGAAATATATTCATAGCCAAACCGAATTATCAATGGATTTACTAATGTATATACTCAGTACTTGTTATTGACAAAGTTCAGTGAACACTTGTCATTTGATAAAGGTTAAATTCCCATATTTATCAAAATTCAAGACATATTTTGTATTTTAAAATCTAACCACTTCCCAGTGAGAGCTGGAATATTGTTTAGGTACATATGCAAATTGTATGACCGATATAATGCAATATAATGATCTCACAGACCTGATCAAATGTTAGAGATTGGAGGTCGCCAAAGAAACTCTAAAATAAAAGGACGCACTCCCGATCGAATTTGAGCTCGACTGATTTGTTCTGAGAAATACTCTGATATTACCAGATATCTAGGTGATGAAGCCGGGGAGTCGATTCATTAGAACTGTGATTAAGTTTATTAAATTATAACAACGCATAAATTAAAGTTTAGTATTTCTAACAAGTTCCAAGAATAAAATTGTTTTCGCTGTATCTACTTGAAAGTTCAAAGAAATCTGGCCGCGATATCGTTTCGGCTGCACCTCGTGCCAGCGAGCTAAGGTCGTGCGCCGGATGGTACTCACCTACCAAATCGGATACGAACGCCAAATGAATACCAAACGCAACATGCAACTACGTGTTAACACGTTTTTGTGTGCCGCGTGCGTCCTGTTGTACCAAAACATGCTTTGTTGTAGCGATTGCAATGGAAATTGAAAACATTTTAGCCTTTATATTAAAGGATGTCAAGTTGAAACGTATTGTCACCATCGTTATAATTATGGAGGGCATAAAAGAGAGAGTGCGAAACTTATATCACCATAACAACGTCGAGTCGTTCAGAATTTATGAATTCCTGGCGCGAATGCCACGTAATATCTAAATAGCAATCTGATTCAGCTTTCGAATGATTCACAGGGACTTGCCTCTAACAATAAACCACGGTATCAATTTAATAATTCAGATAAGGGATGCTCTATGCAGCATACGCAAACGAACGGCAATGAAATATTTATTATTGTAAATAAATAGGTTAATTTTAATAAAACCGTTGCCTAAGTATCTGTTCTAATCACTGCATAGTTGAATACTAGTGTTTAGTAGTAGTGTTTTATATTTTGAAATTCTTTTCTTTGACATTGGATTCGATATTGCTTAAGTATTTCAAATTAAATATGAAGAAAGAGCTGACAATGATAATAAATGTGTCTATAACGAAGGTGTAAAGAATGTTTACTGTACGTGGTGTAATACATATAAACAATGTATCATTGATAACTTCTTTAATAAAGATGTCTGGACATTGTATTGCAATCCAACGACTCATATTAAGCTAATCTATGTTTATGTTCGCATACGTTTGTGCCTGGCCTTCAAACTTATCGTGTGTATGCAAATGTGAATAGATCGCAGATGAATAATTATGCGTCACGGCAAATGATTGTAAATATTTGGAACCTATTGAAAACTAATGGACCGGTACTAACGTTTTATGAAAATTGAATTAAAGAGCCAGTATTTTAACAGATTTTGGAAGTAAACAATGATCCTTCGAGCCGGAAAGAGCGCAGTTTGTAATTGGATACAAATTACATAAACGTTATTGCATTCGGTCGTGACTGAAGTAGGGTCTCAGATAATTTTATAGAAGCGTAATTGTTTTTTATACCGATCCGTGTGGTGCTATCGTTACCATAATGTACCACTGTTTGATCAATTCGAATCAAGAGTTAAAATTTCTGTTTTTGCTCTCGATGTGTAAGTTCCTGTCTTTGTGTGTTGTTCATGGTGCCCACGACACTTTGAATCCTAGTTTGGAGCTATGAGTCTGTGGGGTTATTTATTTGTGTTATTTTAAATTAGGAACCTTCATTAACGCTACTGAAGTATTGCGCTAAGTCTTAAACACTTTTCGACCGACTGTTTCATATACACTCTAGACATTAGGCCGTAAAGTCTCAAGTGGCAATCAATAAGCAATTACTGTATGATTTACGTTCCAGTTCAATTAAATCTAAGAGTGAATGTTTCTCTATCATTCAAAGCGAACATCAACATTTCATTATTAGTGCGATAACAAAACTAAAATTACTTAGCAACATTGTCAGAACAATTATTTGTAACCAGATATAGGAATCAATTAGAAAATGGATAATTCTTATAGCTTGTGTGGATCGTATGGGATCTACTGAGTTTGTGTTGGGAGTTGGATGGGTGACTGTTAACGGTATAAATTTTATTACACGCTTCAATGCTTCAGAGACCTTGGACCTTTCTTTCCATTCAATATTTGCCGAAGTTTGTGGAAGGAAAAGTGGACTGTCATGAACTTTTAACATGTTCATTAGTTTAAGCGATCTCGTCATATCATCCAATGTTTCATTTGCGAGTGTCTCCATGAAAGCTATTCTAATGTCACGGGTTAATTATTGTTTTATAGTTATTAGAATTCTGTATACCAAAGGATTGAATCCCGTCGGAGTTAGAGCTTCAAACACATACATTTTGTACTATAATTTATGGTTACATGCAATATATAGATAGATTCGTTGTGCGGAACTATGAATGCGATAACGGGAGTCGTTGTGATTGTTAATCGTTTGGTTTTAAAGGTCGTACTTCGATGTGTTTCAATAAGCTTGAGAACTCACTCACGACCTTGATGATTACAGCCAGAACCCCGACTGGTTAGACCGCTCGTAAGATGGTTTGCTTGGCACGTTGAATAGCAGTACAAAACAATGCAACATTCGATACACATTTCAAAATGTTTGCGCGGTTGTAATTCTATACTGCGGTCACATCTAGTGAATATTTCGCAATACTCCAACTTGATATCCGTCTTGTGTTTTTACTTGTGCTAGTATTTATTAAGCATATTCATTTGCTTGTTAACTTTAAGTTTTGATTGTTTGTCTTTAAACCATAGATTACTTGAACGTTATTATGTCTGGCAGTAATAGAAAGATGGAAAGGAATATGGCGATATAATGAAAGTGTGTTATACTCATGGAATTTCTTATGAGACTTTTTATTCATAACAAAATCATTTTGTACAGAAAACACTATAACTAATTGTTACATTAATTTTAACTATACGCTGGTCTTAGATTTCTATTGGTAACTGAAGGCTCCGATAAATATATTTAATGATTAAATACTTGAGAGATAATTGAGAAGACTTGACAGATATCTGTCCATCTTAAATGTTATTCTACTTAACAGGTCAATTATATTATATTAATGAAAAATCAAAGATTAATCGGAGTAAAATGACGTTAACAGATGCGATTGTTTCACCTGTTGCTGTGTTTTAAAGTATAAACGATGCCTCGAGCCTGCAGCTGTACAAACTGGACGGATTAGCGCGCAGCTGCCTTTAAAATTAATGTTTTCAACTAGGACTCGATCTGTAGTTATATAGGCGTTGATGAGTCCTACTTATAATTACGTACCATCTGCATAATTATTTACGTCATTCACTATGTTTTCTTATTACTTACAAGCGTGCTTGTCAGAATTTTTAAGTCTGCATGCTATTAATAAAATCTATATTATATAGAAAAGAATATTATTTAATTTATACTCCAAATAAGTAATCAGTAAAGTCATATATTATATTGGCAGAGGACAGTAACGAAATCAAACGGTAGCTTTTGTTGTAGCGATCCTTCGGTTTTATTCATCATATTGTATTGTTATCCAATTTCATATTTTTATATCTATTGCAGAGTATATATCGTCGTTGAAGTGACAAGGCCTCCTAAGTAACAATTTTTATGAAATCGATTTTTTATGCAAATGTCTTGGACTAGTTGTTTTGTTGGTATTTAGTTTTTAAATAGCTATTAAAACTGTGGACATATTTCCTATACGCACAATTAAGTATTTATTTATTTTTTTGTACTGGTTCAACTACTGGTTCAAGTGACTATCACAGTTACGAGGTATTGTCACTTCACCGATGTGATGTCATACTAAGTATATACGGCACATTTTTCAATAATATATTATGACTCAGAATCGTCTTACATAATATTTGGGTTTGTCAAATAAAGGTTGGTTTCAGGTCATTGACACGTTCATAACAATGAGTCATTAATATTTCTTATGACACTAACTCACTTTTAACAATTAATTAATTAATTATAGACTTTAATAGTTATGCAATTACTTTTCAGATATAAATTGTAATTTAATTTAACATTAATCTACTTTTCAGGTAATTGCTTTGATTTATTTTAGTAGCAGCAAGACGGTTGAAATTCGTATTGACACGTTTTACCTAGCAAGAATGCCAAATTGTATTTGTTTAACTATTTCATAAAAATATATTATAATATATTAACGACTTTGAAACGGATAAATAAAATCAAAGAAAATTAATAGTAACAAAAATAATTAGATAATTATGCTTAGAATTTTGAGTGATCAATATATTGTAAAATGTAATAAAATTATTATAATTACCTTGAGCAAGGGCGTGTTAGCTACTTAACTTTTATTAATATTAACGACCTCCGCTATGTTGAGCGTGACGCCGCCTGGAGAACTTGATAAAGGTTTCCACAGGGGATAGATTTACGTTACAATGAAATTTTTGTTCCCAGATAATAGCTGTATGTGCGTATTTTAAATGTCATGTACATCACACTTAAAACATATGGTACCCTAGTTTCAAATGATGAGCGTTTAAGAATGTAATTAATTGTTAAATCAGGTTTACCAATACCTAAATGAGAAGCCTGGTATTCGCTGAAAACGACATTATTATGCCAGTGGTACAGTGGCGTGGTAGGTAAAGGGACAAAGCGAACGATTACCATTCATAATTCACTTGATGCCGTCCGCAAACGAGTCGGCGAGAAGTCGACCTTCCACGGGTCCGGTTTGCTCTCGTTTAACCCTTTAATGCCGAGTATCGGATCCGCGTTTCATAAATATATAAAAAATATTTTTCTTTACTTCATTTATAACATTATTCGTAATCTGTACGTAAATATAAATTACGTTAACAGAAAATAAATTGAAATTTAAGACGTAATAATTTCTGAAATATATATATCTCTTTATATACAATATCTTTAATGTATTCCAATATAAATAAATTTTATATTGTACTTTATATAATTGTTATATAATATAATATAATATAATTTTGGTATACAAAATACCATTGGTTAGTTGGTATACGATACATTAACTCTCTTGTATTTTTCGTGGTCATAACTTAATTGTGTCAGATCTTATGTATTGTTCGAGAATTATTAACAAAGATATAATTCGACGCCAATACTCAATGCACTTTTTTAAAAGATAATTCTTGTTACTTAAAAGATTTACTTATATCTAAAATAATAATGATGTCAGTCCTGAAGTTAAGTTTCTAAATGTTAACATAAAAACATGCCTAAAATAAATATTTATCATATTATGAGGCTAATAAAAAGCCAATTAAATTTTCAATAATAAGTATAATAGAATCTCACCAAAATAATATAATGTTGCCACGATTCACAAGTTCTATACAAATCTACACGATGTCTCTGTTAAAACTTATTGAATCTCATGAATAGCCAAGCTAATATATATACTAACTTTACAACTCCTGGCTCTGCACCAACTCTTTACAAAACATGTTGGTAAAAAGTTAAGACTGGATTAATAATTTTTCTATTCTTTTATTCTTTCCTGAATCGTATTTGAGCTGCGGCAGGGTTAGCACAGTTTAGTTTGTCTGGTATGTATTAAGTTATGGCAGTTACAGGTACACTCTGCGTCTTCCTAGTTCAATTATAATTTTATTATTTGTGTTACATTCTCACTTACTTTTTACTGCTAGATGAAGGCTGTTGAGATATATGGTGAATGGTATCAGGCCGTATAGATTATCCGATTTTTTTTTAAAGATGGCTGCTTCGCAGCGTTTGAATTTCGATTCCAATATGCTTTTATTTTATTTGTTTTTAAACTTCAATTGAAACTATCGTGTACATTTACCCTTTAGCTTAACAGTGATAGCAAGATTGAATTATAAATAAAGAAAAAATGTGTAATGGAATAATAAAGGTTCTACATGTAGTTTTTGTTATTGATTACTCCTAAGAGAAAACTAGTGATATTTTTTTTTTTGCTTGAAATTTCACAATGTTCTTACAGATGTATGTACAACCTGTGACCATATGGACTATGAACTAAACATAACTAATTCTTAAAGGAAACTGGATGATGATATAGATAATAATCAGCTTATATTTTGTGATGTTCAAGCTATAATTGTATATTAGTTATGTAATTTGAAATGCTCGTTCTACGTCGCTACCTGCCCGCGGACCGGCTGGTTTTTGCCACACGAAATGTGACTCGGACCGTAGTGGGATAAAGTTGACTGTGACAGAGAACATTCAGACCAAACTGGTTTAGATGATGCAGCTTAAAGATATATAAAATTTTATTTACTAATAATGAACACAAATTTTGTGACACTTCTTGCTTTCAATAACTTATTTATTGTGCTGTTTCTACTTAAGTGTTTCTTTTTTTTAATGTGTCTTTATTTAATGTGTCAAGTTACAAAATTATAACCTTTCGTTTAAATGTTTTCGCTTACGTCACAACTTAACGTAAGTTTGTCTAAAAAAATACGCTCTTCAGCAATATGACTGCCTTCGTTTTTTTTAACTTTTTTTAATGTTTTAATCCTCTTACACTTGTGTACTATAAAGAGTTTTATTAGCGTTAGTGTTTCTACAATTTCTTGTACTTGTTCGTCTCTCACACATCAATAAAAAGACTTGCGTAATTGTTCCTGTAAAAAATAACGCTCAGTTATTTATGTTTTCATGTTATTTAGTTGTGTTTGTCCTCCTTCATTTTCTATGTAAGCAATTATTTTTATAGTAACATACAAATTTATTTCCATCTATAATTGGTGCAATAGTTGCGACACTGTTTACAAAACTAGCGACCACTGTAAATTTGAAATATTTTTATTAAAGGTATATAAATATTTTTAATATAAAATACTAATGACGACACAATAGTCTGAACTAAAAGTCTGGAATTTAACATCCACATAAGTTAACCGTACTATTGCTTAAGGGATCAGAAGATACATTTTTTTTTTTTAATATTGACTACTAGATAGTAATGAAGAAGTTTTTTTTTGTATCTAGATTAATGTAAGTCTTTGATTGAACCACAATAAATAAGTAAAAAAATGGCCTTCCTACTTACTCATTTTTAAAGTTTTCTCTTATACCAAGCTCAGTTGTCAGTTCTAAAAAGTTGGTTGAAATTGATTGATAAAAGGTTACCTTCTACTAATTTCATCCTTGATTATTAAGTAAATAAACTCCTTCATGGTCAAAAATAGCCTTCTGAACTCAGTTTCGTCCATGAGGAGCTGTAAAGGCCACTAGAGCCAACAGCAATTGTCCATTCGAAAAAATATTTTCCAGCTGGACTTCAATCGGCCATTAGCAGCAGACACTGTCACTCATTCGGATGCTTATTCGTTCCTTATTTAATAATAAAATAATCCTTTACTCCAGCCTCATCTGATAGTAAGTGGGGATGTAGTCTGTGGTGGTAAAGCGTACTAATTTAGTAAGAGCCTATTCACTTTTAACTTAAAGACATTACAATATTTTACGATGCAAACTGTTCCAATATTGAAAGTACGTAAAAACTCGACAGTAGTCACGTGTCCAAACTTGGTATCAACTACCACTGTCGTGGTACGCGACCGTGGGTGGACAGGTCTCACGGGTCCGATTTGTTTTTCTAACGCCTCCATATAACTGTATCTAGCGCAATGCCTCTGCATCGCGGGTTCTCAAAGTTACTTCACCTATCGTTAGTACGACAGCGTGTACAGCGCCCAAAATTGTTAGATTACTTTCCGATATGTTGTGTTAAAAAAATATTTTGTATTGGTTTGTAGAACAGTGTTTTTTGCCATGAATAAGGGGAATCAGCAATTTTGTTCATGTACAATGTGCTCTCGCATACCTTTGTGTTTGTGAGTTTATGATATTATCATCAATGTAGTTGTACAAATTAGTTTTTGAACATACTGTATTGAATATCGTTACTGAATCATTAGCCATTTAATGACCAAAAAAGGCGCACGTGTTGATTACGTCCTCATTTAAGTGGGTGGTGCTCAAGTCGGTATAGCGATCAGTGGTATGCGATTATAACTTTCAAAATCCGTTTCCAACTACATTTCTAAATTCAAAATCCTAACATCGTAATTGCGGTTGCACTTATTTAAATTTAATCACGAAATCCTTTCCAGAAGACTGAATTTAGAAACAATCTTACAAAAGTGTCCAATTCCCATAATGTACTGCGTACAACCTTACGCTATTAAAGATTAATTAGATTAGTATGGAATATCATGTAAGTTTTTAACAGAATCCCGAGAAAGATACAACCAGCCCGGTCTCCTCTTTGCACATTCATTCTTGACTTACCATAGCTCCCTAAAGTCCATCTCTTTCCTCAACATTATCACCCACTTTGAGAAGAAATTCTTTACACATTTCCACTTGCATGCCGGTAACTTGTAATTAATTTGTGCCAAGTGTACCGAGAAGCCTCACTTGCCTCGTGAACAAGATGAGATAACGATAATTTACGTGTAATATTTCAGCTCTAGTAAACAATTGGTGTTGCCATCTTCTAAACAGTAACGTGCATTTGGAAAACTTCGATACATATCGTTAGTTTTAAGTTCTCTAAGAATTTTCTTAGTGTGATGTGAAGGTCTTCGAGTGGTGTATTGCTCAAATGGCTAAGCGTCTAGTAGCATTCTCTATAGCAAGTGTCTTGGCATAAATATAGCAAACAACCACGAATTAAGAATAATCAATAATTATTAACCCCTACCGAGTATCGTACCCTGGACCGTCTTTGAGCCTACGCGTAGTATAGAAAACACATTCACAGTACAGAAGGATGTTTATTTTGCTTTGCCGATAGAAGTCTTAGCCAATTTAATAGAGCTATGAACATGTTGAGATTAAATAAGATATCTCAAATTTTCGTAAATGTTCGTTACATGAAAAACTTCATTTCAAAAACATCTAATAATATTTCGACTATATTTTTTAAGAAACATATTTAATTTAAGGAAATGCAATAATAGATTTGTTTATAGTTTATTGTAATTGTTATTGTTAATTAAGTACTTGAATGAATGTCCATTCAGTACGTAAACAATCACTCTGTACGACCTCTTCCTACTTGAACAATAAACAACAATTATAATAATTCATCGCATCCTCAATGCGGCGTATTGAATTCAAATAGTTGAGCATGTGGGCGGTTCACGAGCGCGGCGATACCGGACCGAAGTAGAAGTGATTATGCAAGATTTTATAAAATTTGCTTCTGTTGTGAATATTTGAAGACTTTTTTATCTTAATAAGAGATAAACAATTCGACAAGTCTGATATGACTCGCTCACTATCTCTCATAGACATCTGTAACACCAAAGATATCACCAATGTTTTGACGGTCAATGTCGAAGAGATAAAAAAAAATATTTTTATTTAAATATATTTATACAACGGAATTTTGCCATGTAATATCAACAAAGCATGCCTACTAACTACATCCCATGAACCTTAGTTTCGAATAAAATTAACCTATTATTAAGATCAGGCATAGAATTAATTGCCTTGTCCTAGTGGATTAACTTGAAAAGATATCATCAAGTCTAGTATCAGTAGTTCTAAGTGATGGTGAATTCTCTTCGTTCATTCTATCAACTAGCGAGTGCTAAATAGAATATGTTTTGCACATCCATCTTGGATTTGAATAGGTCACGATTTATAGCATTCCCAGACCGCCCGAGATCCTTCTACGGGAATAGGTACTGTTAGGTGGAAAAACTTGAACGAATCAACGGATCTTTATTGCCCGGAGGTATTTACGGTACATTACCAGTTATTCTAGAGTCGAGACTATACGAGAGGTTGATTATACAATCAGTGGATATCTTAACGATTTGAATGTTGGTTTCCCGAACACGGGGCCTGAGATCGCATCCTACATACACCTCTAATTTTAAAAACGTTATCTGCGCGTTAAAAGTAATCACTTGATTTGGTGTAGGAAATCATGTAAAAACTTGCGGTCCTGAGTCTCCATAATGTTCCCAAAGGTATGGGCGTGAAATCTGCTTGTCTGTGCATTCGAAGTAATCATTTGATTCGGTGAACGAAATCATGAAAAATCTTGAAGTCTGCCAATCCGTACTTAGCCAACATGGCGGATTATGGGCTATAGACGATAACCAAGCCCATCAGTGGGTCAGTTATAGATTGTGATGTTACGAGAGGTTAATATATTAACAGTGTCGATTTAGGGTGAAAGAAGGACTAACGTGGGATAACGTAATATTCTCGAAGGGCCTCATTGAATGTAAATTAGTTGTGGGTGCTAGTATCCTTGTCGTGGTTGTTTTAAACGATAGTCAGTTTAATAGTTAGAGGATAAGATTGAAAATGCAATGAGCAATGTCCTTGTGAAGCAAAACTCTCAGTCCCAGAGACGCCGGCGCCGTGACTTCTATGATGCAATGCCTCAGTTATGTTGTAAAGAAAAGCGGTTGTTTGTTTATATTAGTCTGCTTCTACGATTTGTTTTGTACGAACCAATTTTGAAGATTTACCTATAGATAAATATTTAATTTGCTTCTAATCAAATTTCAGGTTTTATTTAATCCTTATGTGTGACGGGATTTTTAAAATCATTTGCCATTTCAACAATAATTAAATAGTAAATATGTAAGAAGTGCATTTACATTTATAGAGATTTGAATTTCGCTAACTTAAGAACATGTCAAGACCAAATGACTCTTTGAATAAATAACGACGTAAGTTAGTTTAAAAACATCGCACGGAACAGCGATCGTGTGCCTTGCACTTGATATCAATGGATAAGATTCAATCATTACAAGAATTTCAAAGAAATCTCTTGAAGTCTTTTTGCCCCGTATCGAGTTACGCCTTCCGCGGTCGATATGCCGATCAAATAACCAGCTCGGATGAAGGAAGGAAAGTTTGATTGCGAGCTAAACGTTCCTTCAGGGCAAGCGGCAAGACCTTGGTCGCTAATGTTAAGGTTTTCTTTCCCTAGGCTGGGCTAAATGTGCTATGAATAATCAAAAGTTTCCAATCACGCCAGTTAGATTTGCCAACTACAGATTGAAATATTTTTAGTTATCTTATCAATGTATTAATACGAAAAGTTAATTAATGTTAAAAACATTCTCTGCTAGATCTAAATCTAATATTGATATCAAGTTAAGGTATTACTTGAGTTGAAGTATTATTACTTCAGCAAATGTTTCTTGGGTTGAAGTAGTTACTTTAGCAAATATTTATGTTCAACAATTCCGTCATTGAATGATACTTGATACTTGAATGAAATGAAAACTCAACATTTTAAATACTTTGCAAATTTATTGCTTAAGTCACTACTTAATTTAAGTAATGACTACGTATAACTTGACTATAGACACATGTGTCATTAACTCATGTAATATTTTTTATTTCTTTATCATACATTTAAAGAGACTGATTATATGCTATCGTTATACTTAATAATTCTAGTTATTATCTGCTGGCCATGCACCGCGAATCATATAACGACCATTTTCAATAATCTATGTTATCTATAATCATAATAATAAACACAAAAACTTTTTGACACTTGCTGACTTGATGTGAATTGATCAGTATAATATTGAGATCCATCGTAAAAGAATTGTCAAGCCATCAGCTGTCACTTCAGTTAGTGACATTAGCATCATTGGTTGTGGTCGTGATTTGAATACGTAACCTGTATTTATGTCACTCGTCACTACTCTACTGACAACTAATAAACATAGTGACAGGAAAACCTTCCCGCCAAGATAGTTTTTTGTTTTGTATTCTAAATTTAAATTTAGAATGTACATATTTTCTGTGTTACCGAACGGTCAAGAATGAACAGTTAGGTTTTGTTTTATGGGTTTTCCTCTTATGATTATTACTTTTTGGTATTATGTTATATCTAGACTGCTCAAATTTACCATAGCTTAATACAAGACACTGCCACATGGATGGAAAACGACCCAATCAAAAGTCGCTTTACTGAACGACACGACAACGACATCTTATGTATGCATTGTGTACATACGGAAACTTGCATGTGTGCGTGCGATGGCGTGGAGCTTAAAGGTGCTGTCACTCCAATAAATGTTGTTTTAAGTAATGTTTAAAGACATTTTATAACAGCAATGTGGGTACAATAGTTTAATTATAAAGCTGTGTCGTTCAATAAAGAAGCGGCCGAACACGAAAATAGCTTTTACAAGGTTTTCTCTCGCGGTACAGACGGATATAGCCAGTGCGGTACAATAGGGCGGACGTCGTAAGCAATAACAAGGGTTTCCTTTGAACTGGCTGTAACAACAACACGGAGGGCGTGGAGCTCATGTGGTTTTGGTGATATCCGCTTTTGATTTTATATACGTATCTATAATAATAAGAGCTATACTTATAAACTGAAGAGTTTGTTTGTTTGTTTGAACGCACTAATCTCAGGATCTACTTATACCAATTGAAAAATTCTCATTGTGTTGTATAGTACATTTGTCAAGGAAGGCTATAGTTATCTGTCAAAAAAATAACCCAGCCGAGAATTGAACCCAAGAGCACTCCCTTAGCAGGCAAGATTACTACCAACTAGGCTACGAGGTCGGTTATAACCTTATAACCTATCTGTTCATTCCACGATGTAGCGGGTGGCTGTATGCCTAGATGGTACCCCGTTTATATATATTCAGTGGTTGATTTTAGTGCCCATTATATTTTTTGTTACAATGCATCTGTAATATTTTATGCGCACTTCAAGTAAATAAGAATTATTTATTTTGCATTCCATTTTATTTTCAATTTTCATTGACGAGCTTAATAACCTCAAGCCTCGAGGGTTTACGAGTGCGGGCACTTCTTAATTTAATTATATTGAGTACCTGATAGGGTTGTCACTACAGTTGACTAAATTTCGATTGTAATAATTTAAACAATGACTTAGTTTTTATAATTTTATCATATTATTGTGATTAGTACCGATTTAAAATAATAGGAATACGATACCTCCAACTACTACAAATTACTAATTAAGAAATATTACATTACTATATTAAAAACAAATAATTAAGCAAGTCTTCAAGTATGGATAAACTTTCGTCTTAAACCCCATAAAAATAAGTAATAATTATTTTGGACCTATGACATAATTACTTAATCCATTTCACTGTTTTATTTTTAATTATTTCATTAATTTTATCAGCGTGCCAACCCTAATTGTTTTCCCCTAGTAAACTACACTATGTAATGTTTTATGCGGACGAAGTATTACCGGCAATGATTAAATGACCACTGAACACGTAAAGGAACTTTGTTGATTATTTATTTATCACTACTGTGGAGGGATGACTTTAATAAACTTTATGGTAGATGTTCTTGGTCGTTTCTTGCAATAGTACATTTACAATAAACGAACTTACCCTCGTAGTCACAAATAATACTATGAGGTCTAACAGTGAAATTAAAGGAAAGAACAATCGATGTTCGTATTTCCGCCTACTTCATTCTAGGTTCTTGGACAATGCGAAAGACAAAGATTCATAGTATAGTTTGTGAATACAAGGGTTAGATCGTATACATCTCTAATATTCATAAATAGTAACACGTGTAACGTCATAAGGAAACCTGCACCCCAATTAATACAACATACAATCTTCCTATCTACACATGAGTAACATGGTAGGCTATGGCCTGTACCAGACACATTGCAAGACCTCGTCCAGCAGTGGGACAATAATGTGTAATAAAAATGTTTCATTTAGTAAAGACCTGACTTAATGGAAGTTTCTTTAAAACAATGTGTAGTAACCCGGCAATCATCATTGTTACTGGCCATAACGGAATCAGATCCGAATGCCTCGTGTTCTCGTGGCCGTGACACGTTTCACAGCTTCCCTCGATGACGGCACATTATTTGTTTAGTCCAAAAACGAGAATACCATTTGGCAACTCATATGTTTACGCGATCTTGTGGATTTTGTCTGTAGTATTTCACTAGCAAACACTTGTAGAATAATTTCAGGTTTTGAATTTAGAATTTCTATTTTCGAAATTTTTTTTTTTTTCATACGACGCTCATAGGGCATTGGCTTTTTTTTTCTGAAGCACGTTGTTAATCAAAATTTAGGACTCGTTATGAAGAACGTAAATTTAGTTGTGAATAAATAAAGTCAAAAGACGAGCACTTCACTTAAATGAGTGCTTGTCGTGAAGATTAAAGGTGCTGTCTCACCAGTAAATTATGTAGTAATGTTTTAAAACTTACAAGTGCCGTATTACATCTTTATGAGAATTACAAAGATCTATCGTTGTAGTCTTAGAATAATAAAGTTTAAAACCGTAATAGTGGCACGTCAAGTGTAATCATTTCAGGGAATCCTTTAAAGTCAACCTTGGTAAGATGAAAATGACTGTAAAATGAAAACTTAATTTATAACTATCGGTCAGACATTTCCTTGCATTGTCAATAAAAACATAATCCCACACTTGTTACACGATATTATCGCACGTGTACGAATATTTTATGCTTTACAGGTAAAATGATATTGAGTTACGAATAATTTAAACGTTATAAATCATTGCACTTGTTATTTCATTAATTGAAGAGGTGTCCGAGCTATCAACGTACGTTACCGCAACGTATCATCTCGTAATACATTTAAAATACCGCTGTGTCACTACACTATGCCCCTTGACATTAATGACAAGATTAGTCTATTAGTTCACGTTCGCCGTTTGCACAATATCGCACTTGGCCTCAAAAATATAATCGAATTGGCATAGATAAGCAGCTGTCAATATTCAGGTGTAGAGTATATTACATAGTTATGTAAGCATGGCTTCAACGGCCATTATATACTGATTATTCGTCTGCTATTTCTTCTACGCTCAAAATTTAAAAAGAGAGGGATTGATATATAAGTATAGAAAAATTTGTGATGACTTTTCATTTACCTACAGAGATACCATTGATACATGAAGACAAATCCTTTACTTGTACCGAAGTTACAGAGATAACTAACAGTCGATTAATTTCAAAAATATCCTTTACAAAGTCCCACTTATTAATTTTGCTTAACAAACTTTTTGAGGAATTCAGGCCATGGTTATTTGATTACGTAGATTACGAAAATTAATATCTAATGCATAAATCATCTGTGGCATATTATCTACTCTGTGGCAATCTGTTACCGCGTAAAACATTTCAACAAAGCATTTCTCGGATACTTTTACGGATCTCTGACGTCTCCATCCGAGCGTACAGCACGCAACACTTTCCCTCTTCCCTGCGATTCTCTCCCGCAATGTGGAAAATGTAATACGGCTCGTGACTCGCACATTTTCGTGTAATAAAGTTTTTTGTCAACAGTACATGTCGGATGTTGATTGGGTACTCACGACTGTTTACTTTCTTTGATTGAAGCGAGCGTAATGTTTGTTGTTATTATGTCCTGTTTTTGTCCATTTGAATGGAGACTTTTGGGCTCTGCTGGGATGAGCTAGGATACTGATCCAAGTCCCATGTCGTTAGACCACGGGATTTAGACAAACAGTTTTCTATGCACGTTAATGCTCCCATAATGTATGGAAAATAGTATTCCCATACATTTTCTGAAGATGTGATTAGAAAATCGTCTTGTCAAGAGGTATAGGTTGTTGAAAAAGGCGATAAAATTCGATCAACAGTGCTAGGGTTTCGCGTAAGGATCATATCATCAATATTGTTATTAAAAATAAAGTGTTATCATTTTGAGAAATGTCTCATTAGCTACGATCCTTTTGCTAAATACAGCTGCCAAATTACTTCTCGTGTTCCGAGTTGAAAGCTAGTTTTTTTTTCTTCTCGTTTCTTTTGTAATTGGCAACGAATCGGCGATGTTTTTGGTAATGTCCATAAGCGATGGATTAAATATCAGGTAGCTATCTGTTCATTTGTCGACGTATTTGCACAAATCTTTAATTTGCATATTAGATATGACAAAGAAGCGAGAAAAAGATAAAAGGTAATTTACATTGTCGTTCGGTAACTTTCAGATTGGATATATGAAAGTAGAATAGTTCCAACGCTTGTCATATTCGATATATATTTTTATGCGGTGTCGCCAATTTATATAATATTATTACATTAGACGTGTTTATTAGGTTAGATTATCGTCGGTACCGGTTTAAACTTTCGAATCATTAGTACTTTTTTAGTTTGAAGATCTTGTAGCAGAATAGATATTGTCGGCGCCAAATGAATAATGCCTCATAACTGTGGAATAAAATTTTTCACGTGAAGAAGCCCCTAGAAATATTTGTATGAGCGGTGTTTTTGATTCCTCATTTATTCGGTTTTTTACCATAGATGATGTAAATTATGCGATGTAAAATAAAAATTTGGACAATTCATGCGTTCACTTGTGTCTTTATTCTATCTATCTATCTGTCTATCAGCCTACAAGAGTCCACTACTGGACATAGGCTTCCCCTAATTTGTGCCACACAGACCGGTCCTGAGCCTTCTGAATCCAGCGAATACCCGCTGTCTTCTTCAGGTCGTC